>MCJB01041886.1:1447-45933 GCA_002018475.1 Nicotiana obtusifolia
AATTACATGAGTAGACCTAATGCGAGCTCTAGGAGCACAATGAATATAAAACAGTAAACCTATTCTATATTTACAATGAAAGGAACTTAGTCTTCTATGATGTAGAAATACTAAGTCCAATGGCAGCAATCTTGTCTTGACGGTCAGGGTCCGCGCGCGCGTTGCTGTCTGCGCGCGCGGCACTATTGATGATGGCCCGCGGCGGGGCGCTGGCACTTGTGCTTGGATCATGATGGATGCGCGCGGCCTTGGCTGTGCGCGCGGCATCTCTTGGCTGTGCGGCATTGTCTGCGCGCGCAGCATGATTGACACTCGCAAGCCGCTGGGCGCCGGCAAGGAGTGTTGGTGGGGCGACAGAGGCACTTGCGCACTTGTCACTTGGCGCGGCCAGGACCACGGGGCCGTCCGTGGCGCTAGGCTTTGAGAGGCTTAGGACGCCACGGGGCGCGTCCAAGGGGTCATGGGGCGAGGCTGGAAAGCCGCCCATGACATAAGTTGCGCAGCATACGACTGCTTTGGGTAGCATGTTTCAGTATGATTTTGAATTGGCTCACCCACTTTAATAGCAGCAGCCATTGGAATTGCAGGATGTATCTTTGGATACTTCCCAGCAGCAGCAGTAATCAGATTGCTGGGTTCCTGAGCTTCTGGAGGATATGGTTGGGATTGGTCACATGCATTAAGAGTTATTTCTGGAGGAGCTACTATATCAGCAGCTTTACTAACATTTGTGAGAGCATAGAGGGTAGGTTGTGCAGGCATTTGAATCTCCTGAGGCATTGGACTACCATTGTCAGTCCTCTGCATTTCTGTGGGTAGAGGAAAAGTTCGACTATCAACTTTTGGAGGTAATTCTTGTAATTTTGATTGACTAGTTTCCTTATTAACTTGAGAGGATTGAGGAGTAGCATGTTCGCTCAATTGAGCTGCATAACTGTCCTGAACATTTCGTCGAACACCTGGTATACGCGACACTGCTGAATTACCTTTTTGCAATGTTGTGGAGATTGGCTCAATGAAAATTTGATTTGAAGGGTGGAAAACCATCTGCTGATCAACAGGAATCGATTGGCATTGGTCTTTGGTAAATTGGTTAAGCATAGCATCGTGCGCGACCAACTGGTGCATATCTGTGCTGTTCAGTTGGTCTGAACTTGAAATTGCAACGGTGTAATCTTCCAAAAGTTGTTGGGAAGATTGTGAACGACCTGGAGATGAGTCTTCAGCATTTGGAATGGCTCTAATTGATCCAAAAACGAAAGATGGAACTCCAAGGAGATTTTTCGCTACAGTAGGCGCGCTGGTCTTTTGTAAATCGTTAACAGCTGGGGAGTTGTTTTGAGGTGTGGTTTGTTGGGATGGTGCGCAGCGAGAAGGCGCATATTTTGGAGGTGGTCCGGTGGCTTTTCACCGGCGGACGACGGAGCGGCGCGCATAGTCGCACGACCGCTGTACTGTTCACTGCAATCACCTCTTCAGAGAGAGCATTTTTCACTGTAGCGGTTGCGCTTTTCCTTTCTCTTTTTTCCCTTTTTATTAGATCCCATCTCTCATCCAATTTAACGTAACAAATGCTTCTGTTACTTCGAGTAATCATAATTCTGAATTCTAAATCTTTTTCGAAATAGATTTAAGATTATCTTGAACTCCGAGAAGATCATATATATAGATGTGGGAGCAGTTCTAAATCTGAGCTTGAAATATGAAAATAGCAAAAGAGAAAAGCATCATAACCCATATGACAAAATTACAAATAGATATGTGTATAGGGTTGGATGTAATCGAGCTCACAAGAAAGATCGGTCTTGAGTACAGTCCGGGGTCGGACTGCTTCGAATCGGAACCAGCACTTCAAGAAGGAAAGTTCGAAATCGGACATCATTGGATTGGAGCCAGAGCAGTCGGAATAAGGCGATCGAGACCGATCTGGGCAAAGGCATTTTATGGTAAAAATTATCAGTTTCGTATAACTGAAAGGCTGGAGATCTCGTAGTACGCAGTTATCTCGGGGGAATCACGGTAGAATTCTCTTTTTTCCTATAAAAGGGTACTTAGTTTGATTGTACAGGACGATATACGTGACCAGCAATACAAGTTATCATTTTCTGTCTATCTCTTGCTTAAGTTATCCATTTTTCATTGCTATTTGCTTCGTCGCGGAAAATTCATTCGACCTCAACGGTTTGGTTATTCTCTTATTTATTTAAGTCAATTTTTACTCATCGTTATATTTTTCACTGTGTCAAATCATTTCAGGTATCTTTAATACAACGTATAAATTCAATTATTACTCGTATTTAAGGGTAAACAATATGAAAAAGAGAAATAAGAAGATATGAAATATCAGCTAGCTGAAGAATTCATTCCTGACCAGAAAGCTTTGCCTCATGCAAACATTCATGTGCCTTTCAATGAAAACAACTAAATCAATGGAAAAGTCTTTTAGTAGGTTTCTGTTCATATAATTTGAGTTTTTTTTTTTTTGGTTATTATCAAAATTACTTATATGAATAAATTATTCTAATTAATTTTTTTACGGTAGTCAATTATTTGCTCATCAATTCCAAGTGCTTAAACTCTCATTTTATAACTTAAATATAATTTTTAATAATAAATATGTGATTTAAAAAATACTCAACGAAATAAAGGTAAATGTATTATACGCGTACGTTAAAACTAATTAGATAATAGTTTAAGTAGAGAGGTGAAGAGTGGGTTAGTTTCAGCATCCCAATATAATGTTTGGTTGCTCAATTCCATTTATACCTTATATATGGATTACTTATATTTCATAGAGGGCTTAGCTAATACCAAAGAAACTAAGGAATTATTAATTCCTGTATTAACTATACCTGGATAAGACCCTAAAATTATTAAACTGTCTCTCAAACCCTTTTCCAAAATTTCTCTATATACGGAAAGAAGAATATTCAAAGATATAATTATAAAAAAGTTAAACGCATAGCTAATGTTTAATACATGCATTACTAATCTCTGCATTACTTACAAAACGACTCCTAAGTGATTTGTTTTGAATTAACTTTTTTTTCCTTAAGAAAGGCAAATGAATTATGTCGGTTTTGTTAATTTATAAATCAACCCAAATCGAAATAAAGTTGGTTTTTAATTTCAACTCTGTTTCATTTTTTCTCAATTTTTTTTTTACTCATAAAAGGTAGTAATATATTAAAGAAGTTAAACACATTACAGTATAGTGTTAAGCAAGATTATTACAGATGCTATTGGAAATATGTTTCTCAAGTTTTTCTCATCACATGAGTATTAGGTGTTTGTCAACCTGAGGTTCTTGTAAATGTAAATATACTTTGAAATTAGACTTTCTATCCCACCTTGCATATATATATATGGGCTAAATATAAAATTGGTTGGCCGGCTGAAACTACTTATATTTGCTAGTCAAAAAGTATATGAAATACACTATATATTATAGAATATAATACACACATATATAAAAAGTATATATTTTATCGGTTATTATTTATGGGAGCGGCTAAAAATAAACATTTCCTATATATTATATATGGTCGAGCTAATACATTTAATATTTCATTATAAATGATTTTTTAATAGTTATTTTTATTATAATAGTGAAGAAATTAATTTTTAACAATTATATGAAATTTGTTTAAAATAAATAGATTAACATTTTCAATTGATTATTATCAAACATTCTAGAATATCCAAAAAAGAAAAGAAGAATGACAGTTAAGTTCGTTAGTCTCTTAAATATAAACAAAATGCAGACAAGAAAAGAATATACGGAATTCCACATCTTCTCCGTCCAAATAGCGCCAATTTGATCGAAAATCATAGACTTAACGTGCTCTTCGTTTATAACATGGACTATATTATATTGCATACATATTTCATACATATTATTTTCTTTTGGAAAAAGAAAATTTCACATGTATACATTGTTTGAGCCGAAAACATTGGGTTCAGGCTAAATCAGTTATATGAATCGTCTATATCCATTATGCTCTATACTGGCTCATTAGTCACAAAATTACTTGGTCGAGGCAGATTCAGGATTTAGAGTCGGTGAATTTGAAGTTGTTGCGGAGGGCTAGATTCACCTTTGATCAGTTATATGAATCCTCTATATTCGTTCTACTCTATGTGACTCGATTTAATACTAAGTAGATTGTTCGTTTAAGGCAAATCATGTTAAGAAATTTACTACTCTATTTTCTTTTTCTTTTTTGGTGATAGGAAAAACTTACTAATTTTCTCCTAGTCAAATTTGTTGCTTCTTATGCTTCTTGTTGTTTTTATGTTGGATGCAATTTCTCGGATTCGATAGGTGTAGACTGGGGCTAGAACAACATTGAAATGCTTGTTGAAATTTTTGACTTGGTGATGCTAATTTCTTTCTATCACAGATATTATAGGGAAAAATTTAACTTAGCATTTTAGATATAGTAGTCAGTGTGGCGGTTTTGTTATGTGTTTTACATGCTTCCATGGATTGTTGAAGGGGCAGTGGCGGATCCAGGATTTTAAGGTCGTGGGTGCTCACTCAGTGGCCATATAAAAAAATTGGTTCATGCAAGAATCAATCCCTAACCACTTCATATTTGTGCACTCTATTCTCACCTCTTAACCAAAACACCCAGAAGACTTTTTGTTTAATGGGTGCTTGCTAGTTCTTTATACCAGTATTCCCTGTATTTTCTATATAATTATACAGAATTTGCGTCGGGGTTAATGAGTGCTTCAGCACCCGGCACGGTTAACATAGATCCGCCCCTGTAAAGGGGTATATTTGGGGGTGGTGGTGGTGTTGTTGTTTAGATGTTCTGTATCTAGGTTCTTTGTAATTAGATCAATGTACTAATTTTTTTGCATGTTTCCACCACTAGCATATAACATTATGAAATTTCATTTTATTTCTGGTTTTGATCTGTTATATTAGATCGTATTAACAAAAAATTTCCAAGATGGGGGAGACTGAGGAGAAGACTATCCCATTGGAGGAAGGAATGGAGTGTGTTCAGAAGGGACTCAATAAGATAAAAGTAATCTTAGAAAGAGAGCCGGTGTCATTCAGCTCAGACGAATACGTGATGCTCTACACGTATCCTCAGAATTCCTTAAGCTTAGAGTGCATACTTTCTTTCCAAAATTTCCTTTCCTGTTACTATTTATATTTGTCTCGTCGTCTTAGCTTGTATTTCTGTCTGCACAAGCAAGTTTCTCCTTAGTTTGAAGCACAGAACTATCTATAACATGTGTACACAGAAAGCCCCTCACGATTACTCTCAGCAGCTGTATGATAAGTACAAGGAAGCAGTTGAAGATTACATCAATACTATTGTAAGAACCTTTGAATTGAGATTTCTCTTTACTTAAACGTCATCTAATGATACATTAGTGATTAAAACTTATTAGCTGATGGTTATATGTGTGATCTGCCAATTATTTGCGGTAGCCTACAGTCTGTATTTCTGTTTTGTATATTCAAACAGACAATGTATTTTCTTCATACCAGCGCTGTATTCCTATTCTTAATAGCTCATGACTTGTGACACCAGTTCTTGGGGTAGTTTGTATTAAGTCCCGCATTTTTATTTTATTATTTATTTGATGATCTTCAATTTGAGTTGTATTTGGGGCATATTAGTTTCCTCGAAATATATAAAAGGAAGAAAAAGACAGAGAAAGTGAAGATTCTAAGCTCATTGCTTTGCTATGCTATAGAAAATACTTACCAGTTTTCATTTGCTTTGTTAGGTTTTGCCTTCTCTGAAAAAGAAGCACGATGAATTCTTGTTGAAGGAGCTCAAGAAAAGATGGGCATCTCATAAACTTATGGTCAAGTGGCTTTTAAAGTTCTTCCATTACCTTGACAAGTTTTTTATCAAACGAGCCGAAGTCCCTGCACTTAATGAAGTTGGTCTGACTTGCTTCCGGGATCTGGTTAGCTTTTGGAGTGATTATTCTGCTGTTTAAATTACTTCTAGTATAAATGCTCTTTACATCATTGCTGTGCATTTTATTCAATTTTGTGTTTGTTGATAATAGGTTTTCCAGGAGGTGAAAGGTAGAGTTACAGATGCTGTGATAGCACTGGCAAGTGTCTCCTTTTACCCTTCTTTGTCTAGGCTTAATGTGTTACAATTCTGTGTCTTTTTGGTTCATAAAATCTATAACTATAGAGTTTGCTATCTGTTCTGTATAAATGAAATTAGTTGAACTTAATAAAAATAAAATAAAGAATCCAAAAAAATACTCGATTTTGATTTATTGCTCTACGTTTCATTTACAAGCATTAAAATACCTCGAAAGGTTTAAAGATAAGAATCACATTTTACTTCATGAAATGATTGTCAAAGGCGCGCTTAAGCCTGAAGCGAGGCGCAAAACATGTTGAGCGCTTCGCGTCGCAAGCGGGCACTTCAATGTTGTCATCAAGGTCCTAAGACATACTTTTCCTTGCCAATGAGCATAATCCTGAAGAGGCGACACTATACGATTGCTATTTTACTTTATATTTTTTCAATTTCTTTGAACATGTATTTGTATTTTGTGCTTATAATTACTAGTCTTGGACTACACATACATATTTGTCTTTTTTTCTCCATTTGCGCCTTTCTTCATTAAAACGCAGCTTATTTGTGCTTTGCGCTTAAAGGCCCAATGGACCTTAGAGCTTTTTTGCAATTTTTGCCTTTGATAACTCTGGTTTTGTGAAGAATCCTTTTTGTATCAGATTGATCTGGAACGTGAGGGTGAGAAAATGGACACAGCTTTATTGAAGAATGTAATAGATTTGTATATTGAGATGGCAAAGGGGAAGATGGAGTATTATGTTAATGACTTTGAAGAGGCTATGCTTAGAGATACCGCCTGTCATTATACTCGAAAAGCTTTGAGCTGGATTGTTGAAGATTCTTGTCCAGAATATATGCTGAAGGTACAAATGATTTTCACAACTTTTTCACCTCAGGAAATTGCTCGTGTATTCCTTTTCCAATACTGGAATAGGTTCTAATATAATGCCTGTTCTTCGCTAATACAGGCAGAGGAGTGCTTGCAAAAAGAAAAGGATAGAGTTTCTCATTATCTGCACTCTAGCAGCGAGACAAAACTTCTGGAGGTCAGTGTTGGAGTTTAATTCTGCGTGAAATATAAGAATATGTCTTTGATTGGATTTATTTTTCAAAGCTGAGACCAACATCTTTCGCTGCAGAAAGTGCAAAATCAGCTATTGGTTGTATATACCAATCAATTGCTTGAGAAGGAGGATTCTGGATGCCGAGCTTTGCTTAGAGATGGGAAGGTATTAAATCCCATTTTTTGCTGTTGAATGTTATGTGTTTAATTATTTTTATGGATTTTACGTTGTATTTGATGCTCTTTCTTTTGTCCGTCATACAGATTGAGGATTTATCTCGAATGTATAGCCTATACCACAAAATTCCTAAAGGAATTGAACTAGTAGCAGAAATGTTTAAGCAGGTATTTTAGTCTTCTACCCAATTTGTTTTTTTTCCCTTCCTTTTTGTCCCGATTGGAGCTAAGCAGTTTCCGATGGTACATATGTTGCAGCATGTTGCTGCAGAAGGCTTGGTCGTAGTGCAACAGGCTGCAGATGCAGCAAATAACAAGGTTTGTTATCTAATAGTAACTGAAATTTGTGATTTACTTGACAATGTCATCTATTGACTTTAATCTTAGCTTCCTTTAGTTCCTCTTCCATAAAAGTTTTATCCTTCAAAAACACAATTGTTCCATCTGAGTTCTTTGAGGGATGCTAGTATGCAGGGTGGAGCTAGGGTGTCGGCTACGGGTTTGGCGAACCCTCTAGCTTTGGTTCAACCCCTGTATTTGTCTTTAATACTTTAGAACCTAGTAACTTAAAAGAATTATAATCTTGAGCCCATAAGCTTCAAATCCTGACTCCGCCTCTACATAGTATGTATAGCCAGTCTAAAGTCCATGTGAGTTTTAAGGAGATGATAAAGGGAGATATGTATCAGCATCCTAACCTTAGAAAACTATCAAAGTTTTCAAGAAATTAGAACCTGACTAGAGTAAAAAGATTTTGCAAGACTAAAAACATATATCTGTAGGTGATTTTGCGCCATTGTTATGCCTATGGTTTCCAAGGAATGTTGTTCTGCACGGTAAATTACTAATATTGCAGTTTATTAATGGTGATGTGCATGTTCTTCTTCAGGCTGAAAATTGTGGTGGTTCACAGGAGCAGGTAAAACACTCATTTCCTTATTTTGATTAAAGGTCCATTTTATGTAATTGTTAGTTGGTTCAGTGATGGATCCATTTGTTTCCTCAGGACTTTGTTAAGAAGGCCTTTGAGCTGCATGACAAGTATATGGTGTTTGTGAAAGGCTGTTTTGCCGATAACTCTATCTTTCACAAGGTATTCTAGCTGTTGACCATTGCGCACTGATCCCTTATTTTCTGATTACTTGATACCAGTGGCGGAAATAAGTAGTATGAAGGGGTTGAACCCCCTTCGTCGGAAAAGTATACTATGCAAATTGGATAAAAATGATTTTGTTTTGGTCATATGTGATCTGTTGAATCCCCTTGACATGAAATTTTTTAAGTATTGTAGTGAAAGGGGTTCGAAAGTTGCTTTAGATCATAGATTTAAATCCCAACTGTGACATCCTAAATTTTTTTTGAATCCCTTTATATAAATTTCTGGTTCTGCTACTGCTTGAGACGTTATCACTATTACTTGAGACGTTTAGATAGTTATGTAAACAGTTAAAATATGATATAGTAAAGTGTGCATAAAAGGAGTCGAGCATCTTGTTCATGCATTCCCCGAAAACTTCCTCGTACTCCCTGATGTATAAATTCTGACTTTTGTAGGCTCTGAAAGAAGCATTTGAGGTCTTCTGTAACAAAAGTGTTGCCGGTTCTTCAACAGCAGAGCTCCTTGCTAATTATTGTGATAATACTCTTAAGAAAGGTGGGAGCGAAGAACTCAATGATGATGTTATTGAGGATACAGTGGATAAGGTATAGCACAAATTTGACATTGGTCTTCAATTTTGGTGGTCAAACTCCGTGTTTCTGCTCTAACTATACCGTCAAAATGTTTTTACATTTTATGTAGGTGGTCAAGCTTGTTACATACATCAGTGACAAAGATGTTTTTGCTGAGTTCTACAGGTTGGTATAATCAATTTAGTTGCTTGTTACATCATTCACCACTCTGTATGTTAATTGTCTTTATTGATTGACAGGAAGAAGCTTTCTCGCCGACTGCTTTTTGATAGAAGTGCCAATGAAGATCATGAAAGGCTTATCTTATCAAAGCTAAAGCAACAATGTGGTGAACAATATACATCCAAAATGGAGGGAATGGTGAGAATAGTGTAATGGACTTGTAATGCTTTGCGTCTTCCGTCTGTTCAAATATCTTATAAATCGAGTGGTTGGAAATGTAAAAACAGGTGACAGACTTGTCATTGTTGAAGGAAAATCAGAACAACTTTCAGGAATATATCAGCAACAACCCTGCAGCAAATCCTGGATTCAATATGACTGTCACTGTTCTTACAACTGGATTCTGGCCTAGTTATAAATCTTGTGATCTGAATCTTCCTGTGGAAATGGTATAATGTGCTTCTCTTGTTAAGTTATACGACAATTTTTAGCTGATCTGAGCTCTTCATTTGTCCTTCATTTGTCTCAGGCAAAAGGCGTGGAATCATTCAAAGAATTTTACACGAAAATAATGAAACACAGGAAATTGACATGGATATTTTCGTTGGGACAATGTAACCTTAACGGAAAGTTTGAGCAGAAAACTATTGAACTAACATTGGGAACTTATCAGGTAATCAATTTGTCAAGTAGTTCCATTGCGACATCCTGGCTCGAGACAAAATATGGTTCCAGATTAATGACCTTCCTATTTTTTCAGGCTGCTGCGCTATTACTGTTTAATACTTCTGATAGATGGAGTTACTCAGACATCAAGACTCAGTTAAACTTGGCCGACGATGACCTGGTCAGAGTGCTGGCGTCCGTGTCATGTGCCAAGTATAAAATTCTTAACAAGGAGCCGAGCAGTAAAAGCGTTTCATCAACCGATCATTTTGAGTTCAACTCCCAGTTCACTGACAAAATGAGGAGGATTCGGGTATAGATACTTTTTACAACTTCACCTATTTCCTAATGATGTTTCTTTGTAAAGGTACAGTTAGCACTTATTCTTAAGATTATGATTTGTTTGCACCATCCAGATCCCTTTGCCTCCTGTGGATGATAGGAAAGATATGGTTGAGGAAGTCGGAAAGGACAGACGTTATGCAATCGATGCATGTCTTGTGCATATAATGAAAGCCAAGAAAGTTCTAACTCATCAACAGCTAATTTTGGAGTGTGTTGAGCAGTTGAGCAAAATGTTCAAGGTATGCAGCAAATTTTCAACCATTTGGATTCTAGATTGAAGCATCAGTTTACAAAACGTGTCTTCTATTTACCTTGCCCCAAAATCCAAATAGCTTCTTCTGTTCTACAATAACAACAACAAGCTTGGTATAATTCCAGTGGGGTCTGGGGAGGATAGCGGATACACAGACCGTACCCCTACCTTGAAGGTATAGAGGTTATTTCTGATAGACCCTAAGCTCAAGAAATGATGAAAAAAAGCAATAGCAACAAGCAGTAACAACAATAAAATAATAAGAAAATGAGGCTAAGGGAACATGTAGTAGTAGAAATCTAACAATAGTATAATACAAGACAAATAGCTTCTAGTTCGTTATATTCGAAATCAGTACGTACATGTTGACATTTCATTTACTCGCTTGCTTATAGACAAATCGAAGGGCATTGCCTTCAATTATTCTAACAATACTTTCCTGAAATAATATTTTGTTTTACTTATGTAGCCTGATGTCAAAGCAATCAAAAAGCGGATTGAAGATCTTATTATGCGAGACTACTTGGAACGAGACCTGGAGAACACGAACACGTACAAGTACATTGCCTAAAGCAATGACATTTACTGCCCTTTCCACTACGTTGAATAACTACTGCTACTTCTTGGTTGAAAACGAGTCGTTAGTCCTAGAAGGCAAATTATTTGCAGTTGCAGGTTGATAATTGTACTTTGCCTATGAGTAGGAGAAATTTGCAGTTTTAGATATAACCAACTTTCTCTAAGAAGTTAGAATAAAGATTCATACTTGCAGTCTCTGCAGTATAAATTTTTGCAGTATCACTATGTATTCCCCTTTTGTTACTATCTGTGCAAAAGTGAGGTATCTTTGTATAAATTTTATGTTATGGTTGTTGCAGTTATGCCTACATTTGCAATTGATCGCTTTGCTGTTTTATCTCCAGGGTTTCAACTTTTATTTACTTTAAAAAGATGGGTAAAATTGTAAACATTTATACTATACATTGTGTATCCTGTTTTTAAGGGCAAAATACAAAATTGGCTGGTGTAACGACCCGACCGATTGTTTTGCTTTCTAGATCCCTGTTCCCTTAAATAAGACTCCCCGTATGTGCTTTTACTATTTTATGACTAGCGGGGATGGTTAGTGTTGGTTCCCCAAGTACACACAACTATACGTTGCCGTCAAGTAATAAAGTGACTCGAAAGTCGCATGTCGAACCCACAGAGACTTAGATTAATCGTTAACTAAGCAAACTAAAATCAATTTACTGTCCAAAATAATCAAAAGTTTGGTTTTTCTATTACAACTACTATTGCGAAATTTAAACACATAACCAAGGAAGATATAGATTCCAAGGTTTTTGTCGGTTTATCGATCCTATTGAGTTCGTAATTACACCTGCTAATCTGAATTTTCTATGTTTGCTAGTTGACCGAATAGTTTATATAAATAGCATGTTTCCACAATACTATCCGTCTACCCACAATATATCAATCATATATTCCTATGGTATTGAATCTATCATGAACGAATATAATACGGTATTCAACTACGCAAGAATGTTAGGTATATCTATCCTAAACGCGAAATATATCCCCGAGCCATGGGTTCAGAAACAAGCTCTCTCTAATTCTACTCTAATCTAAACACAGCTTTCCCAAGCATAGCATAGATAGTAAATAGAACTTAACTGCTGGCCAAACAATTAAGCAATTATGCACAGAATTAGAGAAACAACCAAATATGATAACTTGAATTAGCAGTAATGTAATTAATGAACTTCAATATTCATGACAACCACAACCCTAGAACGTGAAGTAGCTCCACATAGACATCATAGCAAAGCAACAATTCATCCAAAGAAACGTAAAAATTACTAAGTTTGATGGAAGAAAGATAGAATCTAATGAATTCTGGCCTCCACGACGGCTCTGTGCTCTCCCTTGGTCCAAAATATGTTTGCTCCCCCTCAAAAATAGGTTCAGAACCCCTTTTATACATATTGGGCATGTGTAGGGTTGAAATCCCCGAGTCCCAACCGAACTAGGACAAATCTGCCCTTTGGCGTCTCACTTGGCGCCAGCCAACCTGGACAACAAACTTTTTCCACTTCTAGCATTATGGTTGGTGCCTGGCACCAACCTGGGCACCAAACTTATACTTCCTCCAAATTCTTCCCTTTTTGACGTCAATTTTCATGCAAGCTCCCAAATCACTTCTAATTGATTCATACACAAAAAAAATACAATTATTAAGCTCGAGTCACAACTATTCACACAAAAATTAACAAGATCGAGGTATAATGCAAGGGAAAATACATGCAAAATCATGGATTTTTAGCCAAATATCACCACCTCACGCTTAAGCTTTTGCTAGTCCTCGAGCAACCAACAATTAACACTATTCTTGAGCACTTTATATTTACACATTTGAAGCACACCATACCAATGACCATGATTGATAGTAACAATTAAACTATAGCATATGCAATCACTTACAATTCCCTTAACTTATGCCATTCTTCAAAAATATTCACAACAAAGATGACATGCTTATAACAATCCTAGCCCCTAAAACCGATTCAGTGTCACCATGAATTTATGGCTTGAACACCCAACATCATAGAGAAGTCTAATAACGTTACCTATCCCTCATGAAACCATGTGCCCTCACAATAAGAACAAGAGAGTAAGTTGAATCCACATATGCAAATCAAATGCTCAAATATATTTTAAGAACTCATATATATCAAAGAAAATCGTTCACTCTCACGAAAGAAGTCACATGTATGCAATTAGTACTATAGGCTTGCCCTTAATGTAAATCTCTATTGATATAAGCTCACTCAGTCTAAAATCAATTAGGACTTTTTCATGATTATAATGTGGGCTAAGGGACGGGTAGGATATATTTAGGAATAGCCGCTAACCCTCCTAAGCACTTTAACATATCACATAATTAACTTTAAGCACATATTCTTCAATCCCAACTTCAACTTCACAGCTAAAATTATCCTTAACAACTTTCCCTCTTTCTTTAGGCAATACTTTAATTCGTACCCACTAGCAAGAACAAGATATCAATTTATTCATCTAAATTTTTTCTTCTCTTTTTTCAGATTTTTTAAAATAATTTTCGTTAGTGGTGTATTCTTTTACAAAACAAGTGTACCTTTCTTCCTTTCATTGGTTCCACTTGAAAGCCACCCAAATTCCCTCCTTACTTCTTTTAGCGCTCATCTCACAATTAAAGTGATTTAAGAGGTAAAAGTATCAAAACAACGCCAATTAAGAATAAAAAGGGTATAGGCTTGTAATGTGGGTGACAAATAAAAGTCTATAGGCTCAAAATGGTTAACTACGGATATATTTTATTTGTGATAGCAATAAAGCTCGAAAAAATCAAGGAAGCCTAAAATCATTTTTCAAACCGAGCCTCACCTAAACATTCGCTTTGACTCACATATGGGGCAAGTTCTAGATGCAAGTACAATGACATGGACTACACAAAAGTTTCACTTCACACATGGCACATGACTCACTAAGGACGGTATCATTCTGACTCTCAAACTAATGCAAGTATTCATGGAGCCATAAGATATTAAGCATTAAGCACAAAGTGAACATAAGTCAAGAATACGAGACATAGGCGTCATGAGACATGCAATCAAATTTATAACAGTATCATGATCAATTTCAAAATACAGGGAAGATACTACACATGCCAAAGCTTAAATATGATACTATCAAACAAGTCAAGGGCGCCTAGGATTCTCATCTTTCTTCCTTCATTTTTTCCTAAATCCTACACTAAAAACAAACTACTACCCGGTCCAAACTACATCCCATAGAAAAGAACCGAGAAAAACTACGGGGGACTATTACTACCTAAAGAAAACTAAAAGACATATTTTTGGATTTTTGTTTAGACTTTCATCCCTCAAGAAAACTGTCTAGGAGATTTCATCGTCGGGAAAAGTCCAATATTTTGGACTTTTTTTTCTTTATTTAAAAAAAATTAAGCTACTAAAATACTATACAATTACGAAAACAAAATATGTTTGATCCATCTCAAAAATAGGTTTAGAACTCCTTTTATACATGTTGGGGACGTGTAAGGTTGAAATTTCCAAGTCCCAGCCAAATTAGGACAAAATCTGGCCTTTGGCGTCTCTCTTGGCGCCTGGCGCCAACCTGGACATCAAGGGTTTTCCACTTCTGTCAATGGCGTCTTGGTTGGTGGGGGTACCAAACTTATACTTCCTCCAAATTCTTACCTTTTTGACGTTAATTTGCATGCAAAATCCCCAAATCAATTCTAATTGTTTCCTACATATAAAATTACCATTATTAAGCTTGCATTACAACTGTTCACACACAAATTAACAAGATCGATGTATAATGCAAGGCAAAATACATGCAAAATTATGGATTTTTAGCGAAAAATCACCACCCCACACTTAAGCTCTGCTCTTCCTCGAGCAACCAACAATTAACACTATTCTTGAGCACTTTATATTTATACATTTGAAGCACACCACACCAACGACCATGGTTGATAGCAACTATTAAACTATAGCATATGCAATCACTTACAATTCCCTTAACTTATGCCATTCTTCAAAATATTCACAACAAAGACGACATGCTTATTACAATACTAGCCTCTAAAACCGACTCAGTGTCACCATGAATTCATGGCTTGAACATCCAACATCATAGAGAAGTCTAATAACGTTATCTATCCCTCATGAAACCATGTGCCCTCACAATAAGAACAAGAGAGTAAGTTGAATCCACACATGCAACTCAAATGCACAAATATATTTTAAGGACTCATATATATCAAAGAAAATCGCTCACTCTCACAAAAGAAGTCACATGCATCCAATTGGTACCATAGGCATGCCCTTAACGTAAATCTCTACTAATATAGGCTCGCTCAATCTAAAATCAATTAGGATTTTTCATGGTTATAATGTGGGCTAAGGGACGGATAGGATATATTTAGGAATAGTGGCTAACCTCCTAAGCACTTTAACACATCACATAATTAACTTTAAGCATATATTCTTCAATCCCAACTTCAACTTCACAACTAAAATCATCCTTAACAATGTACCCTCTTTCTTTAGGCACTACTTTAATTCGTACCCACTAGCAAGAACTGGATATCAATTTATTCATCTAAATTTTTCCTTCTCTTTTTTCATATTTTTCTTTTTATAATTTTCGTTAGTGGTGTATTCTTTTACAAAACAAATGCACCTTTCTTCCTTTCATTGGTTCCACTCGAAAGCCACCCAAATTCCCTCCTTACTTCTTTTAGCGCTCATCTCACAATTAAAGTGCTATAAGAGGTAAAAGGATCAAAACAACGTCAATTAAGAATAAAAATGGTATAGGCTTGTAATGAGGGTGCCAAATAAAAATCTATAGGCTCAAAATGGTTAACTAATGATATATTTTATTTGTGATAGCAATAAAGCTCAAAAAGATTAAAGAAGCCTAAAATCATTTTTCAAACTGAGCCTCACCTAAACATTCGCTTCGACTCACATACGGGGCACGTTCTAGACGCAAGTACAATGACATGGACTACACAAAAGTCTCACTTCCCACATGGCATATGACTCACTAAGGAAGGTCTCATTCTGACTCTCAAACTAACCCAAGTTTTCATGGAGCCACAAGATATTAAGCATTAAGCACAAAGTGAACATAATTCAAGAATACGAGACATAGGCGTCACAAGACATGCAATCCTTTATAACTGCATCATGATCAATTTCAAAATATAGGAAAGATATTACACATGCCAAAGCCTAAATATGCTACTATCAAACAAGTCAAGGGCACGTAGGACTCTCCTGTTTCTTCCTTCATTTTTCCTAAATCCTACACTAAAAAAAAAACTACTACTAGGTCCTAACTACATCCCACGGAAAAGAACCGCGAAAAACCATAGGGGACTATTACTACCTAAAGGAAACTAAAAGACATATTTTTGGATTTTTGTTTAGACTTTAATCCCTCAAGATAACTGTCTAGGAGATCCATCATCGGGAAAAGTCCAATATTTTTGACTTTTCTTTTGATTTTTCTATATTTTAAAAAAAATAAAAAATTAAGCTACTAAAATACTACACAATTACGAAAACAAAATATGTTTGATACACCTCAAAAATAGTTTTAGAACACCTTTTATACATGTTGGGGGCGTGTAGGATTGAAATCCCAAGTCTCAGCCGAATTAGGACAAAATCCGGCCTTTGGCGTCTCGCTTGGCGCCTGGCGCCGACCTGGACATCAGACATTTTCCACTTCTAACAATGGCGTTTTGGTTGGTGCGTGGCACCAACCAAGGTCACCAAACTTATACTTCCTCCAAATTCTTACGTTTTTGACATTAATTTGCATGCAAACTCCCCAAATCAATTCTAATTGTTTCCTACACATAAAATTACCATTATTAAGCTCACATTACAACTATTCACACACAAATTAACAAGATTGATGTATAATGCAAGGCAAAATACATGCAAATTATGGATTTTTAGCCAAACATCACCACCGCACACTTAAGCTCTTGCTTGTCTTCGATCAACAAACAATTAACACTATTCTTGAGCACTTTATATTTACACATCTGAAGCACACCACACCAATGACCATGGTTGATAGCAACAATTAAACTATAGCATATGCAATCACTTACACTTCCCTTAACTTATGTCATTCTTCAAAAATATTCACAACAAAGACGACATGCTTATAACAATCGTAGCCTCTAAAACCAACTCAGTGTTACCATGAACACCCAACATCATAGAGAAGTCTAATAACGTTACCTATCCCTCATGAAACCATGTGCCCTCATAATAAGAACAAGAAAGTAAGTTGAATCCACACATGCAAATCAAATGCTGAAATCTATTTTAAGGACTGATATATATCAAAGAAAATCGCGCACTCTCACAAAGGAAGTCACATGCATGCAATTGGTACCATAAGCTTGCCCTTAATGTAAATCTCTACTAATATAGGCTTGCTCAATCTAAAATCAATTAGGACTTGTTCATGGTTATAATGAGGGTTAAGGGACGGGTAGGATATATTTAGGAATAGTGGCTAACTCTTCTAAGCTCTTTAACACATCATATAATTAACTTTAAGCACATATTCCTCAATCCCAACTTCAACTTCACAACTAAAATCATCCTTAACAACGTTCTCTCTTTCTTTAGGCACTACTTTAATTCGTACCCACTAGCAAGAACAAGATATCAATTTATTCATCTAAAATTTTCCTTCTCTTTTTTCAGAATTTTTTTTTTTATAATTTTTGCTAGTGGTGTATTCTTTTACAAAACAAGTGCACCTTTCTTCCTTTCATTGGTTCCACTTGAAAGCTACCTAAATTCCCTCCTTACTTCTTTTTACGCTCATCTTACAATTAAAGTGCTTTAAGAGGTAAAAGGATCAAAACAATGCCATTTAAGAATAAAAAGGGTATAGACTTGTAATGTGGGTGCCAAATAAAAGTCTAATGTCTATAGGACCAAAATGGATAACTAGGGATATATTTTATTTGTGATAGAAATAAAGCTCGAAAAGATCAAGGAAGCCTAAAATCATTTTTCAAACCGAGCCTCACCTAAACATTGCTTCGACTCACATACGGGGCAAGTTCTAGACGTAAGTACAATTACATGGACTACATAAAAGTCTCACTTCACACATGGCACATGACTCACTAAGGACGGTCTCATTCCGACTCTCAAACTAATGCAAGTTTTCATGGAGCCACAAGATATTAAGCATTAAGCACAAAGTGAACATAAGTCAAGAATACGAGACATAGGCGTCACGAGACATGCAATCCAGTTTATAACGGCATCATGATTAATTTCAAAATATAGGGAAGATACTACACATGCCAAAGCCTAAATATGCTACTACCAAACAAGTCAAGGGTAACTAGGACTCTCATCTTTCTTCCTTCATTTTTTCTAAATCCTATACGAAAATAAAACTACTACCGGTTCAAACTACATCCCATGGAAAATTACCGATGCACAAAGAAAAACCGCTGGGATTATTACTACCTAAAGGAAACAAAAAGGCATATTTTTGTTTAGATTTTAATCTCTCAAGAAAACTGTCTAGGAGATCCATCGTCGGGAAAAGTCCAATATTTTTTGCTTTTTTTTTTCCCGATTTTTCTTTATTTTTAAATAAATAAAAAATTAAGCAACTAAAATTTTACACAATTACGAAAACAAAAATAAGAAGATAAAATAAAAATAAAAATTTAACATTTTTACTAACATACTACAACTAATTATCTAAAGGAATTCTCCCTCCCCACACTTGAAAGAGTGCAGTGTCCCCAATGCACAAATAAAGCAAAACAATAACGAGGGTAGACAAGAAACTCCCTGAAAGGCCAAAGGCCGAAGCAATCACGGATCACGAGGTACTGAACTTCCCCCAAGCATGGTCCTTTGTATGGGCACTACCACACTTAATTCTCATCATCTAGCTCGCTTTTGCACTCTTCCAATGGCTTTGCTTCCTACACTTATAATCTTAATAAATTAAAACAGACACTACAAAAATAATTTAATAAAAATAAAAATAAAAGAAAGCAGTAAAGCTAGGTTGCCTCCCATCAAGCGTCTGATTGTACGTCGCGGCACAATCGTTGGCTAGTAACACCTACGACTTCTGAAGATCAAAGTCACCTCCGTAATAGTGCTTTACTCTTTGTCCATTCACTAAGGATGTTCTCTCGCCACCTACGACGCGCAGCTCAATTGCACCACGTGGAGTGACTCTTACTACCTCAAACAGGCCCGACCATCTCGATTTGAGCTTCCTCGAAAAGAGTCTCAACCTCGAATTAAACAAGAGAACCAATTGGCCCGGTTCAAACTCGCGATTATGAATATGCTTATCATTCCAGCGCTTGGTCTTTTCTTTATATAACTTGGCATTCTCATACGCATGCAAGAGAAATTCATCAAGCTCGTTCAATTGCATCAACCATTTTTGACCCGCTAATTCTGCATATAAGTTCATCTTCTTTATCGCCCAATAGGCCTTGTGCTCAAGTTCTACCGGTAAACGACATACCATCCCATAAACCAGCTTGTAAGGGGAGGATCCGATTGGGGTTTTTTAGGCGGTCCGGTATGCCCATAGAGCATCATCAAGCTTTGCAGACCAATCTTTCCTACTTGCACTAACCGTTTTCTCCAGAGTCTATTTTATCTCTCTATTTGACACTTCAACTTGTCCACTAGTCCGAGGATGGTAAGCGGTCGCAACCTTATGTTTGACCCCGTGTTTCACTATGACATTGTCCAATAGCTTGTTACGGAAATGGGTGCCCCCGTCACTTATCATCACCCTCGGAGTGTCAAACCTTGTAACAATATGCTTTCTCACAAAGTTAACCACAACCTTGGCATCATTGGTAGGAAGAGCAATGACCTCCACCCACTTCGACACATAATCAACGGCTACCAAAATTTACTTGCACCCATTGGACGGGGGAAATGGACCCATGAAATCAATTCTCCACACATCGAAGATTTCAACCTCCATAATACCATTCAATGGCATCTCATACCTTTTCATAATCTTTCCCGTTCTCTGGCATCTATCACACTTGCTCACGAACTCATGGGCATCTATAAACAACATAGGCCAATAGAAACCCGATTGCAACACCTTGGCTACCGTTTTGTCACCCGCATGATGGCCGCCATAAGGCGACACATGACAGTCATGTTAGATAGCATTTTTTTCAGGTTCGGGCACACATCTTCTCGTTAACTGATTGATACAAGATTTGAATAGAAACGGCTCATCCCACACATATGATCTCACATCTTGCAAGAACTTCTTTTTAGCATGAGGTTCAAGGTCAGGCGGCATTTCTCCACTTGCCAGATAGTTTACAAAATCCGATACCATGGCACCTCCCCAATAGTAACGGCCAACAATTGCTCATCTGGGAAGGTTTCCTTGATGACATCTCTCTTAGCTACATGACTCCAAGTTTCTAACCTGGATAAGTGATCGGCCACTTGATTCTCTGTTCCTTTACAGTCTCGGATCTCCAAGTCAAATTCCTGCAAGAGTAAAACCCAATGGATTAGCCTTGGTTTAGCATCTTTCTTTTTGATCAAATACCTGATGGCTGCATGGTCTGTGTAGACAATGACTTTGGTGCCAACCAAATAGTCCCGAAATTTATGGAACGCCCACACTACAGCAACAAACTCCTTTTATGTCACAATATAATTTATTTGCGCAGGAGTGAGAGTCTTGCTTGCATAATAAATTGAGTGAAATGTTTTGCTCCTCCTCTGACCCAATACAGCCCCAATTGCACCATCACTAGCGTCACACATCAGCTCGAATGGCTCGTTCGAGTTAGGAGCCACTATGATTGGTGCACTCACTAACTTCTTTTTTAGCTCCTCGAATGCTTTCAGAAAAGCATCGTCATACTATAATGGCACATCCTTTTCTAACAATCTGCACAAAGGAGAGGAAAATTTTGAGAAATCCTTTATAAATTGGCGATAAAAACCTGCATGTCCCAAAAAATTTCGAACTCCTTTCAGTGAAATTGGTGGTGGCAACTTTTCAATTGCCTCCACCTTAGCCTTGTAAACTTCTAGTCCATCTTTGGACACCTTGTGCCCCAGCACTATACCTTCACATACCATAAAATGATACTTTTCTCAATTCAATACCATATTAGTCTCCTTGCACCTAGCAAGCACTTTAGCAAGATTGGTCAAGCATTTATCAAAAGAAGGACCAAACATTGAAAAATCATCCATAAAGACCTCAACAAATCGTTCCATCATATCTGTGAAAATAACCATCATACACCTTTGAAAAGTCGCAGGTGCATTACATAACCTGAACGACATTCTCTTAAATGCGTAAGTGCCATAAGGGCATGTAGAAATGGTCTTTTCTTGATCTTTCGGGCAATAGCAATCTGATTGTACCCTGAATAGCTGTCAAGGAAACAATAGTATTCCTGTCCGGCTAACTTGTCAAGCATTTGATCAAAGAAGGGGAGAGGGAAGTGATCTTTTCATGTAGAATTATTCAACTTCCTATAATCTATGCATATTCATCAACTAGTCACAATCCTAGTGGGGATTAGTTCGTTTTGTTCATTCACTACAACAGTCATACCCCCTTTTTTAGGTACATATTGGACAGGGGTTACCTACTTACTATCGGAGATAGGAAATACTATACCTGTTTCGAGCCACTTAATTACTTCTTTTCTTACCACCTCTTTCATGATTGGATTTAGGCGGCGTTGATGTTCCACACTAGGCTTGTGTACCTCCTCTAT
Organism: Nicotiana obtusifolia; assembly: GCA_002018475.1. Classification (NCBI taxonomy): domain Eukaryota; kingdom Viridiplantae; phylum Streptophyta; class Magnoliopsida; order Solanales; family Solanaceae; genus Nicotiana; species Nicotiana obtusifolia. The sequence continues at coordinate 23,257 of MCJB01041886.1, forward strand.
GAGTATTTTGTGCATGAAGAATGCAAGGCTAGTACCCTTTATATCAAACATTGTCCAACCAATGGCATGCTTGTGCTCCCTCAGCACACTTAATAGCTTTTCTTCCTGCAAGTTAGACAAATGAGAAGAAACAATCACTAGTAAAGTGTTAGAACTTCCCAAATATGCATAATGAAGATGAGATGGTAAGGATTTAAGTTCCAGCATTGGGGCCTCTTCAATTGAGGGTTTAGGGGCGGGCTTCCAGAGGCTCAAATTGGGATCTTTCTTTTATTTATTCACAAGATGCATCCAGAATTTGCAACATCTACTCAACCTCTTCTTCAAGTTCCAAGTGATTGAAACATCAATGCCTTTTCTAGTGCATCTTCTTTAAATGCACTTGGCTCCATGACTGGTTCATTTATCTCCACCACAGAAATCATGGCAAGGTCGTCGTAATGACGAGGCAACTGAATGGCTCGATATACATTAAAGACGGCTTCTTTATTGTCCATCCTTATGATCATCTTACCTTCTTGAACTTTGATAATTATATCTCCAGTGACAAAGAGAGGTCGTCCCAAGATTATAGGAACTAACTCATCAACCTCATAATCCAGGATAATAAAATCTGCAGGAAAATAAACTTCCCAATTTGCAGCAAGTCGTCCTCTATTACCACCTCAGGATAAACATAGGATCTATCAGCTAACTGTAGCATCACCGTGGTGTTTATGTTGAATCCTAGAAGTGCACTCCTTAGTAAGTGCGACGGTCTCAAACTCAGTTAACCTCCTTTTATTTGCCACTATATCCTTAATATATTTTGCATATTTTGGGACATCACGGAGCATGTCCACCAAAGGGATGTTCAAGTGTATCTGCTTCAACATATCTAGAAACTTGTGAAAGATGTGGTCATCATTCTTCTTTCTCAATCTTTAAGGAAAAAGGGGGTGGCACCTCTCTGATATATGTTCAGACTCTGTTTTGTTTTTCTCATCTACCTTTACAGGTTTTGGCACTCTTTCTTCTTTGAGCCCAGATAACTCCTTTTTATTTTTAGGCACTTCTACCAACTCTCTCCCATTTCTCAACATCACTACATTGAATTGAAGATTTTTCTCTGTATCACTTGGGCGAGCTCCAGCAAGTCTAGTGTTCTGATTGTTAGTCATTTGCCCAAATTGCCTCTCTAGATTTCTGAACTCTGTGCGCAACTGTTGATTGTCTATCAAGAGCTTTTTCATCATGTCAGTCAAACTCTCATATACTTTCCGTGGGGGTTTAGGTGGCTGATTGTAATTAGCTTGAGGCCCGTTGTTCTGATTTCCACCCCAAGAGAAGTTAGGATGATTCCTCCAGTCCGAATTGTATGTGTTACCATATTGAGCATTTTGATTCATCGGCCCTCTAGCTTGTTGCCCCGCATAGTAGATGGATTCAGGATTCACGGACATATGTTACTTGTGTGACCTTCACCACATAACTCACAACAAGTAGGTAGACATTTGTTGCACATGTTGCATCTGCTATGCTTGGTGCATTGTCATTTTATTCATCTGATTTGTTAATCTTGCTATATCTGCCCTCACGCCTGAGAAATCATCAAGCTCAATTACACATGCTGCTTTCTGTTTAAGTGCTCTTCATGGTACCCATCTCCTTGCCAATTATTATCATTAGCAGTGAAATTGTTTAGCAGGATATGGATTTCACTATACGGTCTTGCCATGCAACTACCCCCACATGCTGAGTCAAGATTCATCTTTGATGGATACCCATCAACGAAAGTGTGACCCAACAACACATCAGTCTGACAATGATTTGGGCAGTCTCTGAGTAACTTTTTGTATCTTTCCCAAGCTTGACGAAGAGTCTCACCATCTCGTTGTTGAAGCCCAAGAATCTGGCTCCTCAGCGACTTTGTCTTCTTAGTGGGAAAAAAACTTGATTAAGAATTTTCGTGCTAGATCATCCCAAGTGTGGATCGAGTTTACGGGCTCCTTCTGCAACCATTCTTTGGCTTCCCCCAGCAGTGAAAAGGGAAACCGTGTCAGTCTAACGTAGTCTTTGGACACATTCAAATAATTGTAAGTATCCGTAATTTCAAAAAAATTCTAAATGTGCCGTTGCGGATCTTTATGAGATAGACCCACATACTGCCCTGTGGACTGAATAAGTTTTACCATGTACTGTTTTAGCTCAAAGTGACCCATGATATCAGGCTTCACTATGGCCTGAGTCATATTATCAAGATTAGGCCTTGCGGCCTGGATCATTGGTCGCTCTTCGTTACCTGCCATCTCAAGTGGTTGAGGTTGAACTACGACGTCCAACTCTCCTTCTATTCTAGTCCTAGCTTCGACTTCCCTCCTTACCCTGTGAAGTGTTCGTTCTATTTCAGGGTCAAAAGGAAGGAGGTTGTTCACACTTCTACTCCTCCGCATTCAAGAGAAGAGCTTGTGTTATCACAAATAAAGCAAACTAAACATTAAAACTTGAACAAATAACGCTATTGACAGAAGTGGAAAATGTTTTCTGTCCAGGTAGGCGCGAGACACCAAAGGGTGAATTTTTTCCTAATTAGGTTGGGACTTGGGGATTTCAACCCAACACGTCCCCAACATGTATAAAAGGGGTTCTAAACCTATTTTTGAGGGGGATCAAACATATTTTGGACCAAGGGAGAGCATAGAGCCGCCGTGGAGGCCGCAATTCAAATGATTCTATCTTTCTTCCATCAAACTTAGTAATCTTTACGTTTATTTGGATGAATTGTTGTTTTGCTACTATGTCTATGTGGAGCAAAATTTCGCATTCTAGGGTTGTGGTTTCATGAATATTGAAGTTTATTAATTACATTACCGCTAATTCGAGTTATCGTCTTTGGTTGTTTCTCTAATTCTGTGCATAATTGCTTAATTGTTTGGCCAGCAATTGAGTTTTATTTACTATCTATGCTATGCTAGGGAAAGCCGTGTTTAGATTAGAGTAGGATTAGAGAGAGCTTGTTTATGAACCAGTGGCTCGCAGAAGATTTTGCGGTTAGGATAGGAATATACCTATAGTCTTGTTTAATATACCATAGGAATATAGGGTTGATATATTGTGGATAGACGAATAGTATTGTGGGAATATTCTATTTATATAAATGATCCGGTCAACTAGTAACTATAGAAAATTCGGATTAGTAGGTGTAATTACGAATTCAATAGGATTGATAAACTGACCACAGCCTTAGAATCTATATCTCCCTTGGTTACGTGTTTAAATTTTGCAATAGTAGTTGTAATAGAAAAACCAAACTTTTGATTATCTTGGACAGTAAATTGATTTTAGTTTGCTTAGTTAACGATTAATCTAAGTCTCTGTGGGTTCGACATCCGACTTTTGAGTCACTTTATTACTTGACAGCCATGTATACTTGCTCGTCCTCGAGCAACCAACAATTAACACTATTTTTGAGCACTTATATATTTACACATTTGAAGCACACCACACCAATGACCATGGTTGATATTAACAGTTAAACTATAGCATATGTAATCACTTACACTTTCCTTAACTTATGCCATTCTTCAAAAATATTCACAACAAAGAAGACATGCTTGTTGATACCAATTTCGCCCTCATATTTTTATAGTATATATACTTTCAAAATATCATTTTGCATCACTAATTAATTTACAAGAGTTACACAAATATTTCCTATAATTTTTAAAGCTTTAAAATTAACTTTCTTGCATTTAAATTATTCAAATATTTATTAATTACCCCTTTAATTATTTTGTGATGGCTTAATCATACAAATTTATTATATGTATCCACATATTGGTTTCATAATTTTATATAGTTATATCTATATTTTTAGGTATTTACACAATTTTGCAATAAGACCCTATAAGCTATTGATAATTATATTTTTTTCGCATCATTTGTGCCAAATAGCATTTTATATTTTTATAATGTTAAAAATATTATTTTAAATTATTTTACTACATAATAATATTTTATTATTTTGTTAAACTTCTTATAAGTTATTAGTTTTTGATAAATTTTTGTGTATTTAAATTATGGCCCGGCTTTAATATGAATTTCAGGCCAAAAGCTGGCCCACTTCATTTCGCCTTCAGCAGCCCAAACCAAAGACCCTTATTACTCCAACCCGGAGGGGACCCGACTAACCCGCCCTATCAAATTACAGCGGTTGATCTCTCAAGATCAACGGTTCATAAGACCTCCCCCTTCTCTCCTTATAATCGCATAACCCCAAACCCTAACCCTTTTTTTCCAACCGGCCGCCCTTATACTCTCTCATAACCTCCCCTCACCTCACAAACCCTAGCCTCCACCCTAATTCTTCTCTGAAACCAACTCATCCATGGATTTTTACCATGATTTACTTACCTTTTTCGGATTATACTACTATTACTTGTATAAATATGGCGTTACTTACTACTTGCCCATTTTTGGCAAGTACCAGTATCTGAATCAAAGGAGATCCGTTTTACTCTCCAAGATTTGGACGATATTCGTATTCGTTCATAGCAAGGCTATGAGGATTCGATTCACCAAGATCTCTGGCCAATTCTCGATACTAGTCAAACTAGGGTTTACCTGGTTTTTTCTCCTAATCAGATTCTAAATTGATTTTTGCATGTTCTTTTTTCCTTGTTTATGTTCGATTAACTGTATTTCCTTATTTATGTGTTGATTTTATTACTATATAAACCCATCTCCCAACTCCCCTAAGGGAGACTTTTGAATCGCAAAAACTACTACTTTTCTCTTATTCTTTCTTATCCTATACTATTCTGAGGCTTAATCTTTTGGTCGGCTGAAAGCCAAGGCCACCGGAATTCAATTCTCTAACCTTTCTCAGTGTGAGCACTGCCCGAGGTAGATTCGAAACCCTTGGGAACTCTGACTCACTGAGATTCCTGGGTTCTACTGCTCATTTTGCTATTGACATTGAGGTGTTGTTGAAATTACTCCCCTTGTTTACTTGTTCATCTGTAACTGGTAATGTAGCTATAACTTCGTAATTCATTTTTTCTTCTCGTTTGAATTCCTGCGCTGTATATCTATGCCTCTGACCAGTTATGAACCGACGTGCTATTGTCTGATTTGAAGCTATACTTTGAGGCTCTATGCCTTCTAGTGATCAAACTTTCCTAATTGCTGCCTTGGTTTTGTTTCTTCTTAAGTCTGTTGGCTCTAATGTGTGTGCTCAAATAGTTATCACTATTGTTTGTTTCGAGTGTAGCATCTTGCCTTGTTTTGTACTCTTAGGATGAGTTGAGTCATGCCCAGGACCTATTCTGATTCCTGTAAGGCATTTATGTGCAACTTAATAATGTTCTACAGTCAACTCCTGATTATGTTGTTAGCCTAAGCATGCTTTCCTTGCTGCTTGTGGATTAATGCGTGCCCCCTGCCTTGTCCTGTGCCTTTGAGATAAATCCATGCATGTGTTTCAGACCTGGTTAAGTTGTTCCTGTCCAACTTGCTGACTTCCTGATGTTATACTGGTTAGCTAAAGCCTGTCTTCATGCCATTTTAAGCTCTAATATATGTTTGGAACTTATGTAATCATGTGCTTTTCAACACTGTCTGGGACCTTAGGAAACCTCATAACCAGTCTCTCCTCTCCTACATGACCAACTAGTATCAGGTTCAATACTAGCCTATCTTGATTCTGAAGATTGACATGCTTCTTGTACTATGATTAGTGTTCAGCATGCTAAGGTTTTCCTGTTCCATTAAGCAGTCACTTGATCATGAGTTTTGCTCTGTTAAGTTGTTCTTTTCATCGGTTTTCTATGATGAACATTCTATGTGTTGGCTGTACTTTATTTGCTTCTTGCCTGAATTTGCTAGACCTTCATCTAAGGTTCCCTAGATTGACTCTGAATCATGCTTCCTTATAGAAACTCTTTAGAGTGGTTTACTATCCTACGTAGTAAAATAGGTCACTTTGAAACTTGTCACTAGAACTATGAGCATTAACTTTTCTTATATGTGTCTTGTATGCCTTCCAACTTAGCATGATTTTGTTTATATACCTTAACCAGAGTTGTTGCTCGTTTCAATTTTAAGAACTAAGTGTTTAATTTGTTCCATTAATTCTATGAGTCGTTTGTTACTCGTTTGGTCAAGTTTGGCATCCATTTGGGTAAGTAAGTTATTTGTTGGGCCTGGAAGGGGGCCATATGTGTTGTTGGACTTGGTTATAGGATTCAGGGGCACTCTCGTTGTTTTCTTGTGAGCCTGTGGTTTGGGCCTGCTACTTTATCTGGGAGTAAAGCTATTGAAGGCTTGAGAGATCTCCGGGTTACTTTGTGTTGGGCCTGTGATTACCTTAGCGGGCTAGTACTTGTTTTGGTCTATAGTTTGTCATCTTTATGTATGCATTATTTCATTCTACGCCTGTAATGATTTGTCAACTGAATGATGGGGAGATTAATAAAAGGGGGTTGGAGTATTCTAATGCTTGCATAAAAGGGTAAAAAAACATGCCTATAGGGTCTTTGTGTTTTATTTGCTATTTCGTTCAACATGCCTTATATGTTATTTAGTGTGTTGCACACCAGTAGATATCATGCCTATAAGAAATCACACACTTCACTTAACTTGCTAATACCTGTACAATATTCAAAAGCATGATTGTTTGACTAAATATTTTTCCTGCTCTCGTGTCTACTTCCATCTGATTATTAGATAGTATGCCTATAGGGTTGTAATAATACATACTTTTGTTAATGTTCATCTATAAACCATGATTATTGGGTCTTAACTAATTAATTAATCGGTTGCTTCCGTTGTTTTATTATACTGCCACCTAGATAGCATGCCTATAGGATAAGTATGACTAAATGAAGTTCAAATGCCAACCATTAGAAATCTTGCCTATAGGATACTATCATTCTCCTAGAAAGCATGTCTATAGAATCAAAAACTGGTAATTCCAAGTTTTCTAATAGCTTTCATTGCCTGTTGCTTAAACTACTTAGAAATCATGCCTATAGGTTTTGTAACACCTGTAATATGCAAATTAGTTAATTTGAAATAGCAACATTGCCTGTACAAGATTTGAAATCGGAATCGCATAGAAATGATGCCTATAGGACTGCATCACTTGCTTAAGACACCTATCAGTGCTAATAATCCTGAGTCTGCAAACAGTATGTTGTCTCCTCGCCTAAGCCATTTAGAACATTGACGATGCATGTACACCACTGGAATCAGAACCACATAGAAATCATGCTTATAGGGCTTAATGCATCTGCAATTGTCTACTGCCTAATTGTTTGCGTGCTTTCTTGCTTACGTGTGGAGGTTAATTGAGCCTTTTATTGCAATTATATGCAATCCTATCTGTTTTGATTTGTCGCATAGTTTTATCATTTTGAGCACCTGAATGGAGTCTAGAACTACCAAATAGTAGGTCCAAAGCCTCCTAGACCATAAGCATGGGACGGGTAGTGAACGCATAGGGTACGACGATGAATTGAATTAGAGCGCCTTTAAGTAAACAACTTCAACATAGTAATCGGGTCGCAGGAGATAATAGTCTGTGCCCACTGAATAATATGAGTAACTCCTACCTAAAGGGAGATGATAGTCTATCCCTTGATTTTCCTTATATGTTTGCTAAAGGATTTAGTCATTACGCAATTGTAGTCTTTATGATCTTTAAAACTTGCATCAATTATTCATATAGTTTAATGATATTTTTCCTCACACTGGTTTATGTCATAATAAGATTTTCAACTTTCAGATCTTTCCTTACTTATATGTTCACCTAGTTTAATCACATAATCCACATAGTTTAAGGTTCGAAAGGGACCCATAGTTGTGGACCTCGAAAAGTGCCTAACACCTTCTCTTTGAGGTAGTTTGAGCCCTTACCCGATCTTTGATGACACAGACTAGTCAAACAGAGTACTTGCAAATAGGTGCCCTAACGCACCTCAAAATCGTTAGGTGGCAACTCTTCTCTTTTAACACCCTCATTTAAAAAGAGTTGTCACATGCCGAAGCCCGCTTTCGCGAGAATATGGGGCACGACAATGCTTATAACAATCCAAGCCTCTAAAATCGACTTAGTGCCACCATGCATTCATGGCTTGAACACCCAACATCAGAGAGAAGTTTAATAACGTTACCTATCCCTCATGAAACTATGTGCCCTCACAATAAGAACAAGAGAGTAAGTTGAATCCACACATGCAAATCAAATGCTCAAATATATTTTAAGCACTCATATATATCAAAGAAAATCGTTCACTCTCACAAAAGAAGTCACATGCATGCAATTGGTACCATAGGCTTGCCATTAATGTAAATCTTCTCGCTCAATCTAAAATCAATTAGGACTTTTTCATGGTTATAATGTTGGCTAAGGGACGGGTAGGATATATTTAGGATTAATGGCTAATCCTCCTAAGCGCTTTAACACATCACATAATTAACTTTAAGCACATATTCTTCAATCCCAACTTCAACTTCACAACTAAAATCATCCTTAACAACGTTCCCTCTTTCTTTCGGCACTACTTTAATTCGTACCCACTAGCAAGAACAAGATACCAATTTATTCATCTAAATTTTTCCTTATCCTTTTTCGGATTTTTTTTTTGACAATTTTCTCTAGTGGTGTATTCTTTTACAAAACAATTGCACCTTTCTTCCTTTCATTGGTTCCACTCGAAAGCCACCCAAATTTTCTCTTTACTTCTTTTAGCGCTCCTTTCACAATTAAAGTGCTTTAATAGGTAAAAGGATCAAAACAATGTCAATTAAGAATGAAAAGGGTATAGGCTTGTAATATGGGTGCCAAATAAAAGTCTACAGGCTCAAAATGGTTAACTAAGGATATATTTTATTTGTGATAGTAATAAAGCTCAAAAAGATCAAAGAAAGCGTAAAATCATTTTCTTAACCGAGCCTCACCTAAACATTTGCTTCTACTCACATACGGGGCAAGTTTTAGACAAAAGTACAATGACGTGGACGACACAAAAATCTCACTTCACATATGGGGCATGACTCACTAAGGACAGTCTCATTCCGACTCTCAAACTAATGCAAGTATTCACAGAGCCACAAGGTATTAAGCATTAAGCACAAAGTGAACATAAGTCAAGAATACGAGACATAGGCGTCATGAGACATGCAATCAAATTTATAACGGCATCGCGATCAATTTCAAAATACAGGGAAGATACTACACATGTCAAAGCCTAAATATGCTATTATCAAACAAGTCAAGGGCGTCTAGGACTCTGATCGTTCTTCCTTCATTTTTTCCTAAATCCTACACTAAAAAAAATTATTACCCGGTTCAAATTACATCCCATGGAGAAGACATATTTTAATTTCTTACTTTAGACTTTAATACCTCAAGAAAACTGTCTAGAAGATCCATCGTCGGGAAAAGTCCAATTTTTTTTACTTTTTTTTTCCGATTTTTCTTAGTTTAAAAAAATAATAATAAGGTACTAAAATACTACATAATTACGAAAACAAAAAATAAGAAGCAAAATCAAAATAAGAAGTTAACATTTTTACTAACATACTACTACTAATTATCTAGAGGAATTCTCCCATTCGGCCTCCACGGCGGCTCTATGTTCTCCCTTGGTCCAAAATATGTTTGCTCTGCTACTTGCTTCAATATATCCCTCATACAGGCATCACTTTCGATTTCATGTACTTCTTGGATTTCTACTTCTTGCACTATAGATGGGCTCTCAAATTCTTCATCAACTTCACAAAACTCGTGACCACTATCCTCTACAATTGATTGTCGTACCATACACGGCTCGGCCATTTCACTCATTTTAGCCTCCATTATTTTGATTGTTGCCTTGAAATTTTCAAAGTCTTTTTGGCGTTCAATAGTTTGTTTCACTAATTGCCTCAACAGGTCCATAGTTTGAGCATCATATTCCACATTCTCCACTTTTTTCCTGCCAAACTCACAAAAATTATAGAAACATCATAATAAGTGCTCAAAGAAGGATAAAAAGAATTAAGACAACCATCCCAATGGGCACCTTAACCACCACACATATTACAAATATTCTACTCATAAGATTGAGATGGTGCACCCAACTCACTCCCGGGAATATTTTGACAATTTTTCCACCAGTGGGGTCCTCCATAATATGGACAAGGATCATCAAAGTAAGAATAGCTATCATTCAAATAATTTTCATTCCAAGATGCTATGTGAAAATAAGAAAAAGAAAAAAATACTAACTAAATAAGAAAATTAAAAACTTGAATCAATTAAAATATTAACTTACGTAAACAATCAATAACTAAGTCCCCAGCAACGTCGCCAAAAGCTTGTTGGTTCCCCAAGTACACGCAAGTATACATGGCCATCAAGTAATAAAGTGACTCGAAAGTCGGATGTCGAACCCACAGAGACTTAGATTAATCGTTAACTAAGCAAACTAAAATCAATTTACTATCCAAGTGGTCGGTTTATCAATCCTATTGAGTTCATAATTACACCTGCTAATTCGAATTTTCTATGGTTGCTAGTTGATCGGATCGTTTATATAAATAGCATATTCCCACAATACTATCCGTCTATCCACAATATATCAACTCTGTCATGAACGAATATAATACGATATTCAACTAAGCAAGAATGTTAGATATATTCCTATCCTGACCGCGAAATGTTTCCCAGAGCCACGGGTTCAGAGACAAGCTCTCTAGTTCTACTTTAATATAAACCCAGCTTTCCCAAGCATAGCATAGATAGTAAATAGAACTCAACTTCTGGCCAAACAATTAGGCAATTATGCACAGAATTAGAGAAACAACCAAAGACGATAACTCGAATTAGCTGTAATATAATTAATAAACTTCAATATTCATGACAACGACAAACCTAGAACGCAAAGTTTAGCTCCACATAGACATGGTAGCAAAACAACAATTCATCCAAAGAAACGTAAAGATTACTAAGTTTGATGGAAGAAAGATAGAATCGGATTAATTCCAGCCTCCAGGGCGGCTCTGTGCTCTCCCTTGGTCCAAAATTTGTTTGCTCACCCTCAAAAATAGGTTTAGAACCCCTTTCATGTTGGGGACGTGTAGGGTTGGAATCCCCAAGCCCCAACCAAATTAGGAAAAATCCACCCTACTGGTTTAAAAGAGAAGCAAGGTAGAAGATATAATAATATTTTGAAATGACGGAGAATTTAGACAATGAGAAGTTACAAAAAGGTAACAACACGGCAAATAGAAGTAAGCAACAGGGGCGCTCCCGAGGTACCTCCTCGTAGTCCCAAAAATAAATACACAACATGGGATCTCCTGAGATACCGCCTCGTAGTCCCAAAAGTAAATATGCAATAAGGGATCTCCTGAGGTACCGCCTCGTAGTACCGAAAGTAAATACACAACTCATAACCTATGGAACAACGAATTTATAGCAAGGAATCATACAGTTAAAGACCAAATACAAGATCACGGAAGCAAGTAATTCAACTAAGCATGTTGCACAAATTTCAGGTAAAAGTTAAGACACGTAGACATGCGATACTAGGCTAAACATGATAGGTAAACACGCAAAGGCAACTCAGCGAAGGAATTTAAAAGATGACTACTCAGCAAGAACCAGAATTTCCAAATTTAGCCCGTGTACACACTTATCACCTCACGTACCCGACACTTACATATCACAAATTATTACAACAATCCAAAACCTAAGGGGAGTGTCACAACCCAAATCAAAGGGCCTCGCCGGGCACCCGGTACCTTACTCAACTGAGTACCAATGTAACATATCTTCCTTATCACACCATCATAGGTAAATGGACCAGAAGGTCCATCATGAGATGACTGGAATAAAACATAAGGGAATACTAGACATAGGGTGACCCAACATGATATAGAAACTTATACACGTGACATACGGGCCTATAAGGCCGACATGATCATTCGTACACTCAAAACATAGCCTGATAAAGCCATACAAGTATCCATATACATGACATCTATCTACAAACCTCTAAGAGCACATAAACGTCAGGAAATGGAGTGCATCAACACTTTCTGCTGAGCTGATAGCCTACTAGGAGGACTTTCAACACTTCAACATGAAATTCAACTTACTTAATAAGTTTCCTTTATCAAATCAATTAGATATACATAGATGATCTTAAATACATATATGAGAAGTTAAACCTTACCTTGGTAGCAAGAATAATCATCCAACTAAGCTTTACTTCAAGCTCAAATAAGCTCTTTACCCCAAACAACAAAGTAGAGAGAAATCACCTTACCAACTTGTGGATTTGGTCTTGAACCCTAGGATAACTTTGAGAGAGATCTTGGGCTGATATTTTGGAGCTCCTTCACGTTGCAATAGAGAGAGAGGAATTATGAGTTGTTTTCTAAGTGAAATTGAGATATATCTATGTTTATATGGCGCCACTAATGGGCTTGGGAAGATGGGTCTTGGGCTGCCCCAAGACTTGCCCATCTCTATCCTTTTCCATTCCCTTTTAATTTGATCCACAAGCTCTAAGTAGGTGATGCACCTACTTGTCACTTACTTAATCAAGTAGGTGATTCATGTCGGTCCTTTTTCCAATTTGAAACATGTATCTCATCCTCATTAAATAATTTAGACATGTGTCAAGTAGCTCAAGCAAGTACGATGGAAAGTAAGTTGGTGAAGCAGGCACGTCGGGTAAGCAAGCAGCTCATTTTTATTTGTCCAAAATCTCCTTTCTCACGTTTAAATGCATTCGTCCTCAACCTAGCCGTTTGTATGTTGAACGAAAATGTAGGATGAATTATCATTAGATCACTTTATATACTTTCAAAGAGAATCTCATTTCCGAGATTACATCAACTGACTTACGACGTACTTTCACGTACAAAAACATGGGTGTAACAGGGAGGTTCCCTCACACAAGGTTAGACAAGTCACTTACTCCAAATCTCGCTCAATCAGTCGATGAGAATGCCTTTCCCTCGACTTTCCGACTTCGAACGGTCCAAATCTAGTCAAAAGCAATTACATACTATAAATATGATTACAAGAAACTAATTTAAATAATGAAATTACGACTCTAGCAAGGAATTGAAAAATAGCCCCAAAAAAATCGACCCTGGACCACGTCTCGGAATCGGGTAAAAGTCACAAAATACGAATACCCATTCGACCACGAGTCCAAGCATAACAAATTTACCAGCCACCAAATCGCCATTCAAATCCCCAAATTAAACTCTCAAAATCCCTAGCCTCAAACTCCTAAATTCCACCTTAAATACACACAAATTAGGTGGAAAATTCAATGGCGAAACAATATTATTAAATAAAAATGATCCCAAGTGACTTACCTCAAGAAATCCCTCGAAAATGCTCTCAAAATCATCAAAACCCGAGCTCAAAATATTTTAAATGAAGAAAAAACCGCAAACCCTTGTACTTAAGTGTTCTGCCTAGGACTTCTGCTTCTGCGGAAACTTAACCGCTTCTGCGGTGTCGCAAAAGCGACCAATCGCCGGCATTTGCGGCTCTTCCGCTCCTGCGTCCCTCATTCCGCTTCTGCAGACTCGCTCCTGCGAGCCTCCAAGCTGCTTCAGCTGTCCTAGCTCCCTTTCCCAATTCCGCTTCTGGGGGTGCGCATCTGCGCAAACATGTCCGCTTCTGCGGACGGGCCTCCCAAGCACTCGTCCGCTTCTGCGATCACTCTTCCACAGAAGAGACTCCGCTTCTACGGCCTTCACGTCGCACCTGCGACCATATGCCATTTACTCCAGCCCCCCATCTGCGCCCAAATGCTCACTTTTGCGAGCTCGCACCTGCGGTCAATCTTGCGCAGGTGCGATTGCACTAGAACTGGTGCACTTCCCAAAATCTATCCAATTTTTAACTTTTGCCAATTGACGCCGAAATGACCAACGGACTTCTAACTCAACCTCCGGAGATGCTCCTAAGACCAAAATCATCATACGAACCTGTTGGAACCTTCAAATCCCAATTCCAGGATTGCTTACTCAAAAGTCAAATCTTAGTCAATTCTTCCAACACAACGCTTACGAAATTAGAATATTTTCATCCAAATCAACTCTAAGCTTCCCGAAATTCATTACAAGTCGTAATACCTGAAGTGAAGCTACTCAAGGACTCAAACTGCCGAGTGATGCGCTAGAGCTTAAAACGATCGGTCAGCTCCTTACATTCTCCCACACTTAAACATACGTTCGTCCTCGAATATGCTAAAGACTGCTCTAGAGTTGTCCAATATCACTGTTAACACCTCGTGCACCTACCCGTGCCACCACAACCCAGTTGAACACATTAGCTCGAGCCAGACTGAAGATCCTCCCCTTTTTATTTAGTCAAAAGCCTTAGAACCAACTTTCAACCTCCGAATTTCTCTAAAAGACGTGATTCTAGCATTCAAACATTGTATCAATCACCACACACTATACCAAACATGATTGTGCACCTATGCTGAAATCACAACATGCACCACATTAGTAGGTTGCCCATAATAACATCCTCCGACCACAATAGCTGGAATTTCACGAATCTGATGCCCGGAATACACCTCATGACACATATAAGTCTTGTCCCAACTCTTGAAATACTACCACGACGGCAGAGATGTGTAGAAACTAATAACCACCTACCGACTCAACAAATCATGGAGTCTCCCCTCCCAATAAGGATCATTACCTCATTCTGAACTGAATAATGATATTTGCTCTTTAATATACCCTACATAGCTCTGATCGCACTGATCCCAAGACCAATAATCTCGTCTCACCTGGTACAAGCTGATCAGACAATAAGCCATCTCCAAAACTGCCAAAAAAATCTCATAGGACGCCCACACTGTGCCAACAAGATACAAACTCGAATGTGAACACATAAGGAAAATTGAACTCTGGAAAAAGAGCTACCCGGTCTGCATAACAAATAAAACGGCCGAAGAGATGCTATGAACCTTTCTCAGAGAATGAGAAACAAATACACAAAATAAGTATAGGGGACCGTACTCCATATCTCGCTGTTGCGGCATGCAACACGATCCAAACATGATACCGTTGCGGCATGCAACCCGATTCAAACAATGTACCCATGACGACATGCCACCCGATCCACACATAACAATAATTAAAGACATACCCATCAAGCCATAATACTTCTAACTACGAAATACCGAATATCGGCCACAAGCACGCCAAGTGCAAAAAATACAACTCTGGGGAGACGGATAGCGCAACACGCCACAAAACCCCAAGCACAACTAAGGTGCGATAAATGACCTGCATCTCGAGAGCCATCCTGCTCATATAACACCACAAGCTACACGGGACCTCAACACATGTGCGAATAATCGAGTTGTCTCAATCCAGAACAACTCTTCACAACCAAAGGAATAGAGCGCCCCCAGACATTAACTCTCACATTAACAGTAGTACCATAATCTCTATACTTGGTTTCAATCTTTAACAATCAAGTGGCTAACATGTCACACTTATGCAGATTTCCCGGTGGGAATACTCTCCTACGGCCTTTTGCACCAGGTAGCAAAGTCTGCACATCCATACCACCAACCGTTCTAATCCTATAAAGCAAATCAAGAATCTGCAAATCAATACACCAAATCAAGAATCTGCAAATCAATACACCAAGCTCCATTCCTAAACGTAACGAACTAAATAGGCACTCATCCCGAGTGACTCGCATCACACGACCACATCGTCTCAATACTATTGAACCATCTCATACTTTCCTTATGCGCACAATAGCATCTCCGACTGGTACACCCATTCTGCAAGACCTTCCGCGAATTCGAAGCTATTTCTTCTTTTCCTCCAATACTGCACCGCATACCCTATGATAACATAGAACATTCCAAGTCCCATTCGTAATCCACTGCAAAAACTTGATCCTTAACCACAGAACGGACCCGAAATCCCTAGGCACTGCACTTGGATTCTTCAACCCACTAGGACCATTGTTGAGAGTCACCCACTCTGACCTGGTCCCGAATATAACCAAACTCCAACGCTCTGCTAGCACATGAACACTTTCTCAAAGAACCGGCTGAATTCTTTTCCTTGTACATTACACCCACAAGAAGCATAAACTTTGAGTCTTCCCAAAACCTGCACCTGAATCGATAAGGCAAAGTATAGCACACAACCATCAAGTTCTTTGCCCCAATTATCCCTGATGTTTTTATTTTCTTAGTCATAATAACCCACCAATGCACCGATAACCAGAACCTGCACTAGTAGACAACCAAGCGATCTCATCGTAGACGGTGGGGCTCCCCCACTTAAATTTAAGCTACAATTTATAAACCTAGAGCCCACAAGGATTTCCCCTTCTCAATTACCATGATCTCGCACCGTCAACCCGCTAAATTTCTTGTAGTTTCTTATTAAACTTTTCATGAACATTCAGAATTATCAGCCATAATTGCATATTTAACCTTCTGCTTTGTAGTAAGTAAAAATCTCCGTAGAAACTTCATCAAAATCACAGAACCGCTGACCTGTCCATAGGAGATAGCCACCTGTGGAATTCCGTACCGACCTCTCCCAATGACGCTGCACTAGGTACAACTACCACAAAATCAGTAGACCCTCCTGAGCTCGTGCTCATCCACCAGTTGTACAAGTCTATTAATTCCCTATTGACATCAATTGAAAGTCTGACAATACATTCTAAACTCGAAGTCATGTTGCATCCCACCACAATCAAATTTTCACACCCTCCTTCATTTCAAGCAAACTCCTTTCTGCCATATTCAATGTTCCTCAGTACAATAGCCACTATTTCAAATAAGGTCCGCAGACCTAGTCACTTTCCACCATGACTCCCAAATCACTCCGAACAGAATCTACATGCTACCCCGCCACCCTCAATTCGGTTAAACCACCTTTATTAGGTGACTGCTCAACCTCTACTTTTCAAACTTGACCTGCTAGTAATTCAACCACCACGAGACATCTCCCGCCATGCCCTCCGTCATACTTTGCTGCCCAAATGTTGCCTCAATCAAATCCATACCTGTAGCACCAGAACTGATGAATCTCTACCAACTCCCAACCTCCTTGAAGATTTTCGTTCTCGAGCCATCAAGAAACCGCTACACTCCGCTATCTCTGACAACCGCTTCTTAGGCGCCACTCCCGAACGTCCTGCCCCGAAGGAAAATCGAAGAATACCATAACACCGAAGAACCTTAATGCGTTCCAACAATAACGATGACTACATATCACAAATGAGAATTCTACCATGCCCGAAAATATCAAGTCTCGCCACTTCATCAATCAAGGCCTGGACATCCATAGTCCGATTGCCTTTCCTTCGCTGGAATTGAATGCCGAACTTCTAAATCATGCACCGAGAATCCTCCTTTCAAGTCATTCACTGCCTCGACACATAGACAAGCACCCTACCATTACACCAATATTGTGCGATGATAACAACACATGAACATCATAGCAATCCGTGCATAGCCTCAAAACAATAGGAAGTACAGATACTGAACTGAAATGACAGATCATCCTTTTGCAAGGCGATGATAATAGCCCACTCGAAGCACATAAGGAAAAATATTTTGCACCATATCTGCATTACCTACAACACTTTGATGCCTAACTGATAACAAGCGCTTCACGTCGCATGAGATTGAGTAGGAAGGAAATAAAGCATAAGCCCCAAAAGAATCAAATTGCACGATGAGGAAATCAAGGAAGTGAAGCTTTTCCTAACAGTTCCATAGTCTCCCGAAGATAAGTACAGACGTCTCCGTACCGATCCGCGAGACTCTATTAAAACTGCTTGTGACTCATAACACTTATGAACCTAGAGCTCTGGTACCAACTTGTCACGACCCTAGTTTTCCTCCGTAGCATGTCGTGACAGTACCTAGTCTCTAAGACTAGGTAAGCCTAACAATTTGCAGAATAACTGAATATAAAATTGAACTCAAATCTCAACATATGAAATATAAACAAGAACTGCTATTTAAATAATTCCAACTCCCAAAACCCGATAGAAATAAGTCACAAGCTTCTAAGAGAAAATACTAAGTGCCTCTATACATCTTAGTCTAAAGAGAATAAGGAAAACAACATAACAAGGATAGAGGGGGACTCCGAGGTCTGTGGACGCTGGCAGATGCATCTTGAAGTCTCCACGCATAGGCTATCTCACTGGTATCTGGCCTGGTAGGAAGAACCTGGATCTGCACAAAAAGATGTGCAGAAGAGTATTATGAGTACACCACAACGGTACCCAGTAAGTGCCAAGCCTAACTTCAGTAGAGTAGTAACGAGGCCCTACTGGTTTAAAAGAGAAGCAAGGAAGAAGATATAATAATATTTTGAAATGACTGAGAATTTAGACAATGAGAAGTTACAAAAAGGTAACAACGCGGCAAATAGAGGTAAACAACAGGGGCACTCCCGAAGTACCCCCTCGTAGTCCCAAAAGTAAATACACAACAGGGGGATCTCTCGAGGTACTGCCTCGTAGTCCCAAAAGTAAATACACAACAGAGGGATCTTCCAAGGTACCGCCTAATAGTACCAAAAATAAATATGTAATAAGGGATCTCCTGAGGTACTGCCTCGTAGTCCCAAAAGTAAATACATGACAGGGGAAGCTCCCGAGGCACCGCCTCGTAGTCCCAAAAGTAAATACACAACTCATAACCTATGGAACAACAAATTTTCAATAAGGAATCATACAGTTAAAGACTCTATACAAGATCACGAAAGCAGGTAATTCAACTAAGCATGTTGCACAAATTTCAGGTAAAAGTTAAGACATGTAGACATGAGATACTAGGCTAAACATGACAGAAGGTTCCCCTAAACATGACAGAAACATGACAGATACATATGCTAAGGCAACTCAGTTAAGAAATTTAAAAGAAGATTACTCAGCAAGAACCGGAATTTCCATATTTAGCCCGTGTATGCACTCATCACCTTGCGTACACTACACTTACATATCACAAATTGTTAAAACAGTACCAAAACCTAAGGGGAGGTTCCCCTATACAAGGTTAGACAAGTCACTTACCTCAAATCTCGTTCAATCAATCGATGAGAATGCCTTTCCTTCGACTTTCCGAATTCGAACGACCCAAATCTAGCCAAAAGCAGTTACATACTATAAATATGACTACAAGAAACTAATTTAGATAATGAAATTATGACTCTAGCAAGGAATTGAAAAATCGCCCCAATAAATCGATCGGGGCCCACGTCTTGGAATCGAGTAAAAGTCACAAAATACGAACACTCATTCGACCACGAGTCCAACCATACCAACTTTACCAAAATTCTCCATCAAATTGCCACTCAAATCCCCAAATTAAACTCTCCAAATTCCTAACCTCAAACTCCCAAATTCCACCTTAAATACACATAAACTAGGTGAAAAATTCAATGGGGAAATAATATTATTGAATAAAAATGATCCCATGTGACTTACCTCAAGAATTCCTCGAAAATGCTCTAAAAATCGCCAAAACCCGAGCTCAAAATGTTTAAAATGAAGCAAAAACGCGAACCCTTGTATTTAAGTATTCTGCCCAGCACTTCCGCTTCTACGGCGTCACAGAAGCGACCAATCGCCTACATCTGCGGCTTCTTTTGCTCCTGTGTTCCCTCACTCTGCTTCTGCGTACTCGCTCCTGCGAGCCTCCAAGCTGCTTCTACGGTCCCAGCTCCCTTGTCCAAATTCCGCTTCTGCGGTCCAAAGCCCGCTTCTACGGGTGCGCATCTATGCAAACATGTCCGCTTCTACGAACAGGCCTCCCAAGCACTCGTCTGCTTCTGTGATCACTCTTTAGCAGAAGCGACTCCGCTTTTGCGGCCTTCACGCCGCACCTGCGACCACATGCCATTTCCTCCAGTCCTGCATCTGCGCCCAAATGCTCGCTTTTGCGAGCTCGCACCTGCTGTCAATCTTGCACATGTGCGATTGCATTAGAAGTGGTGCACTTCAGCCATTCTCACAAGTACAATTTTGTTCCGGATTCAATCGGAATCATACCCCGGGCCTCCAGGACCCCATCCGAATATACCAACCAGTCCTAAAATATCACACGGACTTAGTTGAGCCTTTGAATCACATCAAACAACACTAAAAACGCGAATTGCGCATTGATTCAAGTCTAATGAACTTTAAAACTTCAAACTTCTACATCCGATGCCGAAACCTATCAAATCAAGTCCGATTGACCTCAAATTTTGCACACAAGTCATAATTGACATTACGGACCTACTCCAACTTCGGACCTCCAAATCAATCTCCGGACACGCTTCTAAGACCAAAATCATCATAAGAACCTGTTGGAACCTTCAAATCTGGATTCCGAGGTCGTTTACTCAAAAGTCAAACCTTAGCCAATTCTTCCAACACAACACTTCCGAAATTAGAAATTTTTCCATCCAAATCAACTCTGAGCTTCCCGAAATTCAATTTCCGATCGCACGTACAAGTCTTAATACTTGAAGTGAAGCTACTCAAGGCCTCAAACCGCCGAATGACGCGCTAGAGCTCAAAACAACCAGTCAAGTCGTTACACGTTGTAATCCAATGATTAGTAATTGTTGTATTACAATTCTTTTATTATAATTTCTGCGTAACTTTATCGGCGAACCAAATAATCCCTTAATCTATCTGGTGGCAAGCTAGAAATGAACAGGACCATAAATGGTAACATGTAAAGTAAATATTTGGAAAATGAAAAGAATAGAGAAGGCCATATATACGTGTGTATGTATATATATACATGTACTATCGTCTACTGTGTACACTTGACTCGTTCTTTGGAAAGGAGTCGAACTAGTTGACTCCTAGAAGTGGACTTGGCTTTATTACAAGAAAAAGTAAATATACATTGGAAATAATAAAATTATTGATTCACAAGAATTCAAGCGAAGCGTAAGATTTGAAATAGAATTCGCTAAATTAGAATTAAAAGAATTAAATAGACGCATAAACTATTTAAGAACAGTAGCAGTGTCAACAAGGACAATAGAATTAACATTACAAAGAAAAATACAAAAAGAAAAAGAAATAAGAAAATTAGAAACAATCTTAACAACATAGAAAATCTAAAGAAACTAGAATATTTGGATCTTAGAATTAAAACAGAAAAACATTAAAAGATAATTCAATAATAAAGTGTAATTTTAATAAGGGAGAACATATACTACATAGCTAAGACAAACAATATAATACTCTAATAGATTTAATAATTAATTTTGGAGAAAAAATTCAAGATTATACTAAAGCTTTAGAAAAATTAAGAGAAGACTCAGGAAAAATACAAGACAAACAAAGAAAAACGTTAGAAAAAATAGAAAGCAATTTAGATTTTATCAAAGAACAAAATAACGAGTTAGAAAGAAAAATGAAATTCTTAAATAATAAATTTAACTCTGAAAATATACCAACTAAAAAAAGAAATAGAAAAATTGATTAAAACTATTTCAGATAAACCCAAAGAAATAGAAATAAAGACGACCGAATTAGTAGCAACTGCTGCAAAGCAAATAGATATCCAAACACAATTTAAAGATATTCTAGGAGAATTAGAAGATAATGACACAAAACACGTTAAACCAATAGGAAAAAGAATGAATAGAAGAACCAATAAATTTACAAGAAGGAGATAGTATAGGAAAAATATTAAACATAGCAAGCACATGATCCACAAATATGGAATTCAGTAATAGATATATGGAAAGGAATAAAGGAATAGTAGTAACAGACTATATAAAGACATCTCAACAAGATAACGACCCGAGACAATATATAAATACATTGAAATATTTTTGGGAGAATCCGCTAAAGGATTATGGAAAGCCTATATACATATACATATACATATACATACATATATATATATATATATATATATATATATGTATAATGTCAAAGAAAAAAATACATATTGTGAATAAAATAAAGAGAAAGGGAATGCAAATCTAATTCTCTTTTGTTTATATTTACTTTGCCCTTATAGTTACAAATACTTTGTAGTGCAAACACTTCTATACAAAACTTCAGCGCTTCATTCCACTTTTATGCTACATTTTCTCAAGTTCTTACAAGTCAAATGATTTTTATTAATGTACATCAATAATACATAAAGGTATTACAAAACAATTCTTTTCTGTTCACCAATTGGCTTCTGTACAAGGACGACCACGACAACAACAACAACTACTACTACTACGCCTCAATCCAAAGCAAGCTGGAGTCGGCTTATGCATCCTCACTTCCATGTTGCTCCATTTTACGTCCAGTTGCAGTATCATAAAAACTTAGTTTCTCTAGTACTTGTGGTCATATTTAAGAAAAAGACCCATCCAAAAAGAATGTGGCCAAAAGAATACCAATCGGCTTTGGTAGGTAGCTGGCGCTGCTTCTGTTGGAGCAAACTTCCTGTAATATGAAATCCAATAAGTGAGAATAATAAAAGATGACAATATGGAGCTAGATAAAGAAGAATCATAAGTTAATTAAAATAACTTTTTTCCTTTTGAAATAACTTCCCCTGAAAGAAGAAATGGTGGCAAGGGAGTACTAACCATTGAAAATGTGGAACTGCTTGTAACAACTGGATATCTCATCCTGTGACACCCCCCCCCCCCCCCCCC
>MCJB01041886.1:45953-56315 GCA_002018475.1 Nicotiana obtusifolia
CCCTAATCTGCAAAAAGTAGAGCTAGCAACCAAAACCAGGAAAATATTAGGCAAATGTTTATCTCTTTTTGCTAATAGAATTTTTTGGACAGTCGACTTACAGGGAGAAGGTATATAATAGTAACTCCTCGTTCTCTAATCGAAAACCCAAACAATCCATGTGACGGATATATAGTGGTAATATTATGCTCTGCACCTCCCTGAAAGTATACTCCCGGCATCTTTCCTTCTCTTGAGTCAAAACCAACAAGCTATTACTGTACAGATTACAAGAGCATTGAAAAGATGAAACTCAGGGAGATTGTATAGCAAACTCCACCCGCAACTCCAACCAAGATATCCTCTCTTAGACTTCTCAACTGACAGCACATGGAGAGGGGTACAAAAGTATGTTGCAAGGAGTGGCATGATTTCAGCAACGGCTTGCAATCTAGTGGCTGATAGCTTCCATGGCGACACGCACAAGACGTAATAATCCGTCCACGTCCTGGAAGTTGTAATCAAGAGCCCTCTTAACGGATAATGCACCCTCTTTACATTGTGAATCTCCAGGCCCTGGATTAACAGCTGCATAAGCAACACGTGATTTCCTGGATGCCTCCATTGCAAAATTTACTTCCTGTGCCTGTAAAATAACAAAACTCTAAGATGCCAAAAAATATTCGAAAAAGAAAAAAAAAATTGCAGTGTCAAACTACCAAAATTTTAGAACCTATGTTCTTTAACGGATATATTGAAAAGTTCTTGCTAATGCACAGTGGCAGAGCCTGAATTTTCACTAAGGGGATTCAAAATATATAAAGAAGTAAGTAGACGGAGAAGCCAAAGGATTCAATATATAGTATATATACGTAAATGAAAATTTTGACCGATCTACACAACGCAATTTTCCAGCGAAGGGGTGTCAGTTGACTCCCATTGGCAAAGTGCGGCTCCGCCACTGCCGATGCAAGAGTAAGCCCTTTCTCATGTCCTTTACATTTAGGGGGACAGAAAAACAAAGTTCAATCATTTGGAAGAAAGATTATGAAGCATAATGAACATAGGTTCAACTAACTGATTTGTGTAACCATTATTTAGGCAATTGTTCTAACTAATCATGGTGTTAATTATAACCATATATTTCTTTAATTAGGGTGGTAGTTTATAATTAAAATATGGACTTACCAAGTTGATTAGCCTCATGAAGCTAGAACCATTTCTTGCTGAGACAACATGAGTTCCAGCTACTTGAGGAGAACCAACAACTTTTGCCAATGCAGCCTTGTCTACCATTGTTGGATTGTTCAAATTGTCAACATCAGAGACAGAAGAGAAAGGAGACTCACCTATTATATAGTAGTGAGTCTGATAAGTAATAACCATTAAGAAGAAAAGTCAAAAGCAGCTAATCATCATCAGACATATAGCTGTAACACCTTCCAACTAGTTTATACTTTTCTAGTACTCATAATCATATTTATACTAATTCTTTCCCTCCGCAAGTAATCCTGTTCATCAACAGTGGATATCACTAATTTTGTCACATGCCAATACTGCCCCGAATAATAGGATATTAGTGCAAAAATGCATTGGCCAATACAAACACATGATGATTAAGGAGTAAAACAAGATAACGTGTGACATGTTCTCTTGGTGAGTAACCATCAAAAAGCATATTGATAGTTGCATATTGATAGTTATATCAAAAGTTAAATCAGTCGCATAAAGAAGCACCACCATATTGATACCATAAATGTAGAATTTTCTAGACATCTCAATGCAGGTTACCTGGAGGAAGAATTTGTAGAGCTGTTTGTAACTCATTTCTGTATCGATTTGCATCGGACTGTGAAGAATAAATTACTCGCATGTATGCAACTTCCATGCATTTATAAGCAAGTGCGGCAGCAGCCATGTCTTTCATTTTCTCATATTCATAAGCACAAAACCTATGAACATAAGAAGGACCAACAATCAGCTTTACATCCTTATTGACATTTGCAGTGGTAGTTCAAGTTTTTCCATAGCTGTATAATAACTGATTTCTGAAATACAGAAAACTATATGGATTATCCATAAGTCGTGTACACTCCACATGTGCGAAAAAGTATCCAATGAAGCTTGATTTTCCTATTGAGTACAAAAATGATATAAACATTGCCCCCAGGGTGCAGACGTCTCTTCAAAAATTGGAGTTGAAAAGCACTGATCATATTCGGAAGAACAGATTAGGTCACAGAGTTTTTCACAATACATGATACCGGTGAAGAAATTTGCTTCCAAAATTTTTATGAGCTAATTGAAATTATATTGTTATATCCGCTGCTAAAATTTGGTCAACAAGAAACAGAATATTCTAACAAATTCAAACACTTACAAATTTACTGATACAGTAGCAAGATATCAACCAATTTTTACTGCTATGTAGCTTTAACAAAATCCAAATATTTAACCATTCCTAGATCCTTAATAAATGTAAAGAATGGAAACAGTATCAAGGCAAATTTTATAGTTTTGGAAATTCAATCATTAAGTTAAAATAAAGACTCAAAATTATAAATAGCAGTTCAAATGCATAATTTGTTATTTCAAAAGCACGTTATTCGCTAAGAGAGACAGATTGATCCTTCAATGGGAGATTCACATGACCAAAGGCGGAGCCAAGATTTCTACTTTATGGGTTTTGGATTTTAGAACGACAATTTCAAGTGTTGATAACTGGATTCTAAATTTAATATTTGTACATATTTAATGAAAGTTTTAACACATTTGAGCAAGCCGTGGAAATAGCCTCCATGTGATCAGGAGGTCACGGGTCCAAGCCGTGGAAACAACTTCTTGCAGAAATGTAGGGCTACAATAAACCCTTGTGGTTTGGCCTTTCCTGGACCCCGCGCATAGCGGGAGCTTAGTGCACCAGGCTGCCCTTTTTACACTGTTTGAGGAAAAGCTACTGGGTTCTGCTGAACCCGTAGCCGGGCTTCTAGCTTCGCCCCTGCACATGACCTGTCCATCGAATAATGCTTGCAGATGTATCCCAGACCCTTGGCACTTTGGCATGTTGCTGAAGTAATACCTACTCCACAATCTTTATAAATACCACACTATCATGCTTGCAACAGTTTCTTTTGCATGTGTCTCAATGAATGAACCAAGTTCAAGTTTAGAGGAGAACTCACTGGCAGAGTTCCGCGGTGCTGCTATAGATTCTCCTTGACTGGTTCAATTCACCATGCTTCGTGCTGTCTAATTCTAGTAAGGAGGCGCCATGGAGAAACTTTAGTGCTGCTTGGAAATAGATACCCGTGCTTTCACTTGATCCAGAATTCTGGAACAAATAGCAAAGTTATGCCAACACAAAAAAAATGAAACAAACAGTAAACCATATTGTTTGGACATACGTGTAAATTCTTTATACCTTGAGGCGATCTGCCAGGTGTTTAAGGTTTGTGGCTTCTTTTATAGCATTGGTAGCAGCTTGACTCGACGAATCCTTCCGAACAGGGCTTGGAACATCTACATCCCTGACCTTATGAGCAGTACTATTAAGTAGTTTTCCGTGGTGGCTTTTAGCTTTTTTACCCTGTCGTGAATTATTTGACCTTTCCCTTTCAAAAGCATCAAATATAACAAGATTTGCCCCATTTTCCCTTTCGGATCCAGGAACCGGCTCTTTAAATACAGCTGTCTCATTCTGATCTCTTGTTAATGGAGACTTGGGAGAGACTTCAATCTGCTCGTTTTTGTTGGAAACATGCTTCTTAGATGATCTATGATCATCTCGATCAGGTACTGACGCGTGCCTTCTATCTGGTTGGGATGTAACATCCAATCCAACTTCTGCGTCATTGTGATGAACAATTCTTGATTGATTGTCTCCTTTAACATTTTTGTCCAATAATTTTCCAGAAGGATCCTTCTTGGAACTCTTTTTTAATCTATCAGAACTAACACCAGATTTCTCCCGAAACTTGTTTTTTCCTGATGTCGTTTTCTCCTCATCCAATGGCATTTGATTTGAAGATAAACTTAAAATATCAGGATCTTTGGTCATACATTGGTCAGAATCATATTTTGGAGCCCCATTCTTGTCTTTATGCTGTGACGCACTGTTCTGATACTGATGGTCATTCTTTCTCTCCTTATCAGATCCTTGATCTGAGTTTTCCGTCTTGCAAACATCTTGACTAGTTTGACGTAATCGATCTGCATTTATGTCAGCATCTTGATGAGTTGCATAACCAGAAACCGTGGTATTTGCTTTGACTTTTGTACCTGATTCACGATGGACATCATCTCGTTTAATTTTTTTAGAAGATACATCTAAATCCTCCTCACTCATGTTCCTCATCTTTGCGTTCTTAGTACCTGTCAAACATCCCAGACAGAAAATAAAGAATAAAATGCCAGAATCCACGATTTCAGCAAGTCCAAAATTGAGTACATAAGATGAATACCTCCATCAGAATGGTTGTCAAGAAAAATTCTATTCTCTTTGTTTTTACGTCTCCTCTTCTCCTCGTAGTTCATTATGACGTGGTCGGAAGATTGTGAGCAATCTTGTTTAGTTCCACTTGATGAAGCTTTTGATCCATATCTTTTTGTTTGACTGGATTCGATAACTTGTACACCAAGATTCTGGTTCTCTCGGCTGGTGCCCAAAGCATCAGGGGAAGTTGATCCATTTGAAGCCGATATTGGATACTCCCCGGATGAACATGGTTTCTCGGTTTTTCTAACATTAACTCTTTCCTTTATCGAGCTGTTATGTTCAACTAAATTTTTCTTACCGACAGCATCAGAATCCTTCAGCATTTCTGGTGGAGGAATTTCATGTACACCAGTTTCATCATTGTCGTCATCAGCTTCCATGTCCCCAAAGAAGTCTCTGTACCTATCTCCAGCATGGTTCTTTTTCATGTCCTCCGAACCAGTTCCGGACAAGCGAGTGTCTCTATAAGGGGTTTTCTTACTCTTAGATTCCATGGAATCAGCGATAGAAACTTCTTTTAAGACCTCTGTGCTTTGAACACCGTGAAACTTAGTTTTGATAAGAGGGAGCTTCAATGCCTTAGAAACAAGTTCTTCACTGGTGATAACGTCTACATCAACCTCCTTCTTTGATTGCACACCACTACGATTTTGATTGTCATTGCCATAGCCATTTACTAAAACATCTTTATCATAAGATTTCCATTTCCCAGCTTCTGAAGCTTTCCTATTTGCATAATGAATTCCATTTACTAATGCAACAGAAGTTTCAAAGCTTTCTTTGATCATACGTTCAGATTCACAGTTCCCCCAGAACCTCCCTTTTTCAGTCAAGCAAATCAAATCATCCGAAAGCGGTGATAATAGTAGGCCTTCATGCATTGGATATGAGGTCATAATCTGCCCCAATATATGGATGGGAAATAAAAAAGGGAGAACCCAAGGTCAAGTTGGCCAAAAAGGAAGAGATACAAAGCAAATTTGATGATTTTAGGAGACGGGTGAGAGCATTCACCTGAAGTATACTTGTCGGAGATTCATATCGGGAATCCCCAAGGTCATGGGATAACCCCTCACAATACATCGAGCTATCATCCGGCGATGATGACGGAGAGACATCAAGACCAAGCCCGCTGTAGATTTCAGTTTTTTTTTGGGTTGACAAATTTTCAATACCAACTCCAGTATGCAACTTGGGAGCTTTCTGGTCCGATAGATTTGTTGGTTTCTTGACTATTTCACTTTTCAAAGCGGAGACTTTTTCGTAGGCAGGTGGAATAGCTGAATTTGTTTTCCCATTAGCTGTTTGAGCCTTCGGTGCAGGTACTACTGCCGAATAGGCAGAAGCTGCTGTGGGCCTTCCTGACAGAGAAGTGGATGATGATGCTACTGAGGATCGCCGACCACCCTGCAATAACAAGATGATATGCATATTGCTTAGTCAAAGTAGAAATCAATGTCAGAAAAGCAATAATACTTGTTTGATACAATGAAGCATAGTAACAAAACACAGCCGTCATTAGACCTCTGGGCGCATATTGCTCGGTGTACAAGACCAAGAAGGTGAACGCTGATAGGTAGGTAAAAACGAACCATATCCACCAAATTTTGACCCTGTCAATACATGCAAATTAATTGTCATTCATATTTCAAGGAACAAGCACATAACTGCAAACTTCTGATTCTAAGAATATGCCATTGTAATACCCAAGTTCTCAGATGAAACTCCATCCTCAAAATCCTTTTGAAAATGTCCCAAAACATCTTGGAGTTTCTCATCCTTGAAAGAATAAGAGAACAGTTATGTGAGACGCTGGAAACCACAAAATATATACGTACGTAACTGGTAGTCAATTCTGCAGGTAAACTTTTGTGAGCTCACTAGTGACTAGCCCTCAATCCTACTCACCATAGTTATACCTAGACATAGAGTGGATGCTTAACTTCCAGATATATCAAATTTGTGGTTACCCCTCATTACTATTAACTAGAGTTACCTGTAATTATCTTGATGGTTAAAAAAATGTGTCAACAACAACAGCCATGCCAGTCCATTTAAGCTCATCTTAAGCCACCATTACACGAAATAAAAAAACAAAACGTACTACTGACATATATCCCTGTGTACTAATTTTAAAAAGGGCAGCTTGGTGCACAAGGCATCCCGCGTTCACGCAGGATACAGGGAAGGGCCTCACCCCTTGTAGACAGCCTAACTAACGCAAGCATTAGTGGCTGCTTCCCAGCTCGAACACCTGACTTATATGTCAAAGAGACAACTTTACCATTGCTCCCAGGCTCCCCTTCTCTATGTACTATTGAATAACAAAAATGTAATCTTGGAGAAGTAAATAAAAAAAAGGAAAAGGAAGACAAAACACATACAATATAGGAGAGTGCAATATCAGGGTCAACTGTTGAGTCATTACAAGCATCTCCCTGTTCAAGCTTAGTCTCCTTCATCTCTGTTTTAACACCAAATTCTAAAACTAACCCCTTTCTTCCATCTACTTAAATCATTCAATAAACTAAAATTTCAAGAAAACTCAAAACTCTCAAGCCCCTTATTTCCTCTACAAAAAAATACAAAAACTAAAAACACCCACAAAATTACAACATATAACAACAAAAACCCAGAAAGAAAAATCAAAACTTTCTTCTGAACGATATGAAAATCATACAAAACATGGTATTTCAAGAAAATTCAAAACCCTCAAGCCCCTTACTTCATCTACAAAAAACAAAATAAATATTTACCACATTACAACATGAAACAACAAGAACTCAGAAAAAATAAAACAAAACCTTTCTCCTGAACCACAAAAAAACTTAAAATGATGGAATTTCAAGAATAATTTCAAACTTCAAATCCCCTGAATTTTAGCTCCAACATAAAATTTAAAATAAAAATTCCTCCACCCAGTTACACCATGGCAAAAACCCAGATAAAAAAGATCAAATTTTTCTGCTGAATCAATCGAAAGAACAGAAAAAAAATTGAAACTTTACCAACCAAGTTGACCTTAATTTAACACTAAAATAATAAATTCACCAAAAACCCCACAAAAGAAAAAGAAAAAAAAATGGACCAAAAATACTGTAATTTGAGGAGCTTGGATTTGTTAGTGGGATCTCAGAAGAGAGAGAGAGAAAGAAAGAGAGAGAGAGAGAGAAACTGGTTTTGGTGTAAAACATAACAGCCTTCTTTTACTTTTTTTTTTTTTTTGGTATTTTGTGCGGTTAACTGTTTTTTTTTTTTTTTCTAAATGGAGAAAGGAAAAAACAGTTTTTTTTTCCTCAACTGTAAAGTATGTGTTTTTGTACCGTAAGGTTTGCTTCTTTTTTTAACCTAAACTGTAAAAAAAATTGGACATTAGCTTCTTTCACACCTCCTTTTTTTCCTAACGACAGGGGAGTATTTTTTAATTAAAGTAATATTATTCGAAATAAAATTATTTATTATTTAGAGTAGTCACTTGGAATAATTATTATAGTGTCCCAAGTCATCGGTTTATTTTAAAATTCCAAATTGAGAAAAATTGACTTTATTTATGGTCCGCGAACACAGAAGACTGGGTAAGGAATTTTGTTAACCCAGGAGAAAGTATAGGCACTCCCGAATTTCATAGTTTTAGCACGGTCGTTCAACTATTAATAACTGGCCTGATTATCTAATCTACTCCATGTTTGGAATTTATTGTGATTTTTACCTCTCTAACCGCTTTAAACAGGGTTTAGTTGCTTTTAGGATTTATGGAGTTTAATTGAATAAGTCGCGATGTCGCGCACTTATTATTTTTGTACACATTGTGAATCGCATCATGTGAGACGCCCCCGCGATTTACAACATGTTTATTATTATTATCTTTTGAAGTTGTGATCAAGTCACGTGAAACGCGCACTTGAATTGAAATTTATGTATCATAAACTATGCCACGGGAACCATACACATAGTCATGATAATTTAGTTAAACATGCCTAAAGCGAACTATGGTATTTGGGAACTATTTTATTTAAATTATCTGGACATTTGCTATGAAGACATAATTTCTTGGTAAGGTTAATTGTTAGAATACGAATATGCCTGGGCTAAATATGAAGCCCCCAGCGTGTTTGCCAGTCCATTTTCATGAACCAGATTGGGCATGAGCAGGCATGGGCCTAACGTGAAACCCTCAGCGGTTTTGCCAGCCCATTTCATGAAGCAGACTGGCATGAGCAGGGTGTTAATGGGCTCTAAATTAAAGCCCAAAATTGCCTACCACTTCTGCATATCACATTTGTGGTAATTAACTAGGCCAGCTTACTTTTAAGCCCAATTTAGCTCGAAATCATGCAGATACCAGCAAACGTTACAAGTTCCAGCAAAATCTATGACATTTGTGATACTATATGCTTAAATACAATGATAGGCAAAGAATTCAAAACTGCTGGAATGAAAATTTAGTACATTATAGTGACTATTCCTATCAAATACAGCTCCTAAAACATACAATGTTCATAATACTGTACGTTTAACTACAATAATTGACAAAGAGTTCAAAAATTAGACTTAGTATATACAATAGCTATTCCTATAAATACAGCTTCGAAACTAAAAACAACTATAAGAATACACATATATCTACATTCCAGATTCTTCTTCACTGCTTGTAGGAGAGTGAAGTTATCAACCACAAATTACAGCATTGCATGGAGTCTTTCAATCCTCAAATTTGATCAATCAGTGATCAAACTTGAGGACTGACTGACTTTAACTTAAACAATGTCCCTCAAAATATGACTGCTTAACTGAACAACAAACAAGCTAAATTCCAGATTAAAGGATAAGTAACCTTCACTCAATTAGCATTTAAACATAATCAAACAGTAACTGACCAAGCAGTAGATCAACAGATAGAATCTTTGAAGCAGCAAGCAATTACAAGTTAAGTTTTAACTCAAGCAAACAATTTCATTAACAGCACAATACAAACAGGAAGCAACAAGCAATTATAATTTAGATGTCAACTCAAGCAGACAGTTTCATTATCAGAAGAATATAAACAGAGCTTGCAGGGGGCATTATAAACACATAGATGTAGGCGGGGTCATGAAGTTAACAGTTTACTCATCATTTATATATCTCAAAGAAGAACTACATATGAAGCTTCTACATACCGAGAAGCAGAAATCAATGAATTTGACAAAGTAGGGGTCAGAATTGAAAGGTGAGATCCAGCAGTAAAGAACAACAACAGACTTTAGCAGCTAAAAACCAAGCAATGCCACAATTAGAATGCTACTCCTAATCCCATAAAGTGAAGCAGAATTTTCTCCAGAATTTTCACTCTCTTTTCTTTTACCTTTTTAGCTAAGTTTGATTTTCGTAAATAGTTTTTTTTTAGGATCAGTGTGTCTGTGTCTGCTCTATGAGCATACCTATATAATGAATGCTGGATCAGAGAGAGTCCAATGGGGAAAGAGGAATATGTCAGCGCAAAATCAGGGTCTATCAAAAGGGAGGAAATATTTTCGTAACTAACCATGCCAGCTGCCCTATTGGCAGTTAACCCTTTTCTTTTCCCAACTCTCTTCTTTTATTTTCTACTCCTAAGGCCCCCAATATTTAATTATCTTTTCAAATACAACCCCCAACCCGCCTAAGTATGCACTTGCTAAATCGAGACTAATGAGCCTGCCTATCAACCAAGGCAGTCTCCATTTGACCCAAAAAAAAAAAAATGCAGAGCAATTGTGAACTTTCAAACATGAAAATATTAATTTTTAACACTAAAATGCATATAATTTAACAAATATTTAAGTAATCCTAAACATACAAACAGAAAACTGGTTATTTGTTAAACTTATTATGCTAATATGTAAAAAAAAAAAAAAAAAAAAAAAAAA
>MCJB01041886.1:64180-79661 GCA_002018475.1 Nicotiana obtusifolia
CCCCCCCCCCCGGGGGGAGAGGAGAACAGAGAATATGATAATTGCCGTATAGACTATGGACTAGATAAGGGAGTGTATGGGGTAAATTGTGGTAAAAGAAATTCAAAAAATGCAAATGCTGGTGAATTTTGACGCAAGCTTATTAAAACTTCACCTTTATTGAGCAGTTAACAAAAATAAATTAAGAGGACTTAGCTCGTATGACTATGAGCAGACAACCTCAACTCCGAGAAGATTTTAATAGCAGACATGTTTTGAATTTAAGCCAAAATGCAGCTATTTTGATTCAGATTTCTTACAGAAATCAGGTAACATTTGAGCGCAAGTAGGCATAACTATTACATGGATCCATTTATGTCATGTCTTTTGCAACTTCTGCAAACAATTATGACTATGATACTACCTAGAATAGGAGAGAATTTAGCTTTCTGAATCTCCCTCTTCCCATAAATTCACATACATATGAGCATGAATCCAAGAACATTATAACATGATGAAAATTTTGAAAAGAGAACAGGAAAGAAAAACAAACCAATCTAATTGATGATGATCATGATAATTCAAAGGAAAATTCATCAACATCATTCAGTATAGTATGACGGACACGGAAACATGAAAAGTAAAAGAACTTGGAATACATCTTACATCATGAGCATTTGACTTTCCCACTGAGTAGATTTCTTCATCTTCAGCAACTGGCTCAGTAAATTCCTTTATGACGGATGCAACCTCTAAGTTCACACCAACTTGGTCATGTGGTGAACCCTCCTGAGAGACCAGGCTCTTGAAGACCTCAAAATGGCGAAGAAGAAGGATTGTAGGCGAGTATCTGCAGTGCAAATTGATTTCAAAGGAATAAAAGACCACATTAAAGACAACCATGCCTCTTAAGTTTCGATATGCTTGAGCCGGTTTGACCAGATGGATTTAAACATAGAGTTTAACGGATCTTTTAGTTGAGATAAGTTTACTACATGTTCAAAATCATCGTCAAAGATTTTTAAAGTGGGTTGTTGGTCTATTCAAAAAATGTAAACTAATATTTCTCTGTCAGTTTAGGATAAGGCCCAATTTAATTTGAAAGAAGTGAAAGGGAAAGTAGCTCAAATAAATTGGGACAGAGGAACAATTTAAAAGAGACAATCATTGAAATATGTGAGTATCCAAAACACAAGGAGTAATTAGTTAAACGTGAAGACTTTTCAGGTATAATATACTTCTATGAAGCTAGTCATGATTTCCCTAATGTATGTTCTCATTAGCAAAAAGTTATTGCTTCAAGGTACGGAAAAATTGTGTAAATCAGAAAATCTTAGGTTCGCCTTACATAGTCAATTTACCAGGGAACAATGAAAATCAGGTCGTCGACATTTTAGTAAAGACTGCCACCTACAGTCAATAAACCTTATTATAGTAGTTAGTTAAATCGACAATAAATCCTAGGCAACCTAAAATACCTGCGAGCCATGCCGAAAGCTTCAGCTAGGGCAACAGATGTTTTTCTATCAGAATTTGCAAATACACTTTGACAGTTATATTCCACCACATGAAGGCCTAATTGACAAGCAACAAATTTAACCACAGTTCTCTTACCGCACCCTGCATAAAATTTGAAACCATCCATCAACAGCAAAATTAATTTTCAAATCGATGGAGCTGCAGCTTTTAACCGAATAAAATTTTTGTAAAGTAGTAATCCCTCCGTCCCAATTTATGTGACACTCTTTCATTTTAGTCAGTCCCAAAAAAGAATTACACCTTTCTATATTTAGTAACTATTTAACTTTAAACTACCATTGTATCCTTAATGAGATGATTCATAGTCACACAAATATTTATGGCTTGTTTAAGACTACAAGTTTCAAAAGTCTTTCTTTCATTCTTAAACTTCGTGCCTAGTCAAACACCGTCACATAAACGGGGATCTAAACCATGTTCAATATTATTTTTTTTGAAATTCAAACTCTGGACTCCCAATCTAGAGATTCTGCCGATATGTAACAATTCCGAGAATCATCTCTTTGTTTTCTGCAACGTCATGCGATAGGTGATAAAAGAAAATATCACAAAACAGTTAAGAAGGAAAAAAAAGATCAAAATCATCCTATAAGCAGCATCTTTCAAATTAACCAGCAAATAACAAAGTTTAGAACGTACCAGGCAAACCATACAACAACACAGAAACCCGAAATTTTGATGAAAGGGCTGATGGACATAATGGTGGCATAAGTATGGAGGCTAAAGTCTTCACAGTGCTCACTTGTAAAGGCAGAGAACCTCGCGGTCGAGGAACTAAGAAATCTGGAGGAACAGCAGAAGGTACACTCCCACCAAGAACAAGGGCAGTTCGAGTACGGTTGACTCTTAGGATAGGTTCTTCAGAAGGTTCCATGGCCACAACCTGGGATTGCTTACTAATAAGAGTGAGTGTCAAGGCATTTCGCAAGTTACTCGTGAACCTATGACAATAATAAATAAAACTTAAACCTTGAAATAGATGAGGTCAGAACCACCATTTTGCTTCTTTTGACTGCAAGGGATGCACAGAGCCGATTTGCAATCCCAATTGATGCATACACTGAAAAGATCACCTCTCGAAAGAAGTCTATCTACTTCAAAGTACTTGTTCAATTCCATATCGATCAACTCTTGACGGTCTTCAGCTTCTGTAGATGAATCTTTTTTAACTGAATCTAGACTCCCACATTCTGGTATCTTCACAAAAGAAGCCCGCAGGTGTGTGGCATATTTTGGCAACTGATCCAAAGGTTCAAATTCTAGAGTGACGAGAACATTGTCTTTTCCACTCACTATGTTATTCGATTTGGCCTCAAATAGTGGTGACAAAGCTTCTTTCCCTTGTTGAATCATTGATTTCAAGCATGACAAATGTAAATTAAGGTTAAATGCTAGAATCGGAGATAAATAGGCAACTTCTCCATCTGGTTTTATATGAGAATCACGATAGCTATATAATGGCAAGAGAAATGCTGTCCCGGAGGAATGTGGCAGTGATGAGCTACGGTCGGATAAAACTTGGTCACGACTAGGAGGATCTAGAACTACCACTTGTCCAATTCTTTGTTGACTTGTATTGACATTTTTAATGAGTACCTACGGGAAAAACAGAGGGAGCACAAAGTCAAGCAAGAATCATGTATGTCTAAGTTAGTAAGGGAGAATGAATGTCTAAAGGTTTCTTTACTGCTACACTAGAAATGAATGTCGCACAATACCACAAACAGAAATCGATAAAAACAGTAAGCAATCTAAGGTATTTTATCAGTTAGACCACTGCATATGCAAATACAAGCAATACTATATCTTCACCCCTACATCTTTTTCATAAGGTATCGTTACTGCTACATTAGAAATGAATGTCAAAACTATCATACTAGGCATCACAAAGCAAATTTAAACTCAGGAAAAGAGTTTGCGTAATTTGTTAATTATCTGTGATTTTTTTTCTTTATAATCGTGATGTCCAGGCCAGTTTGCCCGCACCTCGACTAATTCCACAGGATACCCGTCACCTCCCATAACTCTATCCACTAAGGCTTGGACAGATTGAAAGAAATCACCCAGTATTTATGTCCCCACTTGGATTTGAACCCGAGACCTCATATTCCCAACCCACTTCATTGACCACAAGACCACACCCTTGATGCATTAATTATCTGTGAATAACACTAAGAAGATCACTTATATGCCATAGTGTAATATAAATAAATCTTTCTAAAATGATTATTCAAATTTTTCTGAGCAGTTTTGATCCTTTTAAGTTTGCCTAAAGTGATCACTTTTAGTATCCATCAAATATTTAACAAACTATGGTCATTAAATTTAATGAGAAGGGTGGAAAGATTTAACGGGCATAAGATTACCAGTGAGCCGGAAGTAATACAAAGTCTTCTAAGTTGAGAAGTAGTTATCCCCACTAAAGCAGAATCATCAAGATTAACAATGTCGTCTTTTGATAGTTTAAGAACTCCAGCTCTCAATTGTACTTTTGGCAAAAATGGAATTTGGGTTTCAATCTGGGATTTATTTTCTGAATTTAAAAGTGAGTTTAGCAGATTTTTAGTGGAAGAAAGAACTAAAGGTTTCCTTTTTTCCACCATAGCTGATTGAACAAGAATTCTGTTGAAACCCTAGTTCTAATTTGCTATAGCCATTGGAATTTGCTGGTTAAAGGGGGAGAGAAGATGGTTTTTTTTTTTTTTTTTTTTTTTTTTGTGATTGAATTTGATGATGAAAATTGAGCAAATCAAGAAATGGAAGTTTATTACATAGAGATATATGTTATTCTTTAACTGTTTCGAATTTATGTTGTCAGCATAATGTTCAGGTCGGATATTTGTATTCGGGTCATTCACTCACCTCTACCAGTAAGGCAATAATTGCACTACATGGCCTTTTCAGCGGTCACTATTTGAGTTTTGTCTTCGTTAATCTTCCGAATTTTAAAAACTTGAAGAAATATAAAATATTTTGGGGGTGATCTCTAACTTTTGATTATTGTTTGCCCAGGGGCAGAACTTTAGAATTAAAATTTAAAAGTATTCTTCATGGACAAGCAAACAGCAACACTTTTTAAATTTAAAGTTTTGTCAATGAGACAAGCAATGACAAAAAATCAAGATCATCTACTTTGAGGGCTATTTGTGTAGTTCACCTTTGAATGTTGTATTTAAAGGTTATCGTGGATAAATTTAGCCCATTACACTAATATTAATACAACAACAATAATAACATACTCAGTAATATCCCACACCTAAGGTCTGGGGAAGGTAGTGTGTAAGCAGACCTTACCCTACCTTGTGAGGATAGAGAGAATGTTTCCAATAGACCCTCGGTTTAGGAAAGCGTAAAGCATCACAGTAATGAAAATATAGACAAGATGGGACAATACCAAGAAGCTATATAAAAGCAGAATAAAAACAACCAGATAGTAAGGCGATCAACAATGAAAGAAACAACGGTTAGTCATAACAACCTACTACCAACAAAAAGCGAGACTGCGTGTCAATACTACTGTTATGAACACTCTAGACTAACTACTCAACTATCATAATCCTCAACCTCCATACCTTCCTTGGTCAGCTGAAGCTGCGCCATGTCTTGTCTAATCACCTCTCCCTACCTCTTCTTTGGCCTACCTCTACTTCTTTGAAGGCCCTCCAGTGTCAACCTCTCACACCTCCTCATCGGGGCGTTAGTGCTCCTCCTCCTCACATGACCTATCCACCTAAGTCGCACTTCCCGCATCTTGTCCTCAATAGGGACCACACCCACCTTGTCGCGAATAACCTCATTTCTAATCCTATATAACCTGGTGTGCCCGCATATCCATCTCAACATCTTCATTTCTACTACCTTCATCTTCTGGACATGAGCGATCTTGACTGGCCAACACTCAGTCTCATATAATATGGTTGGTCTGATTACCATTCTGTAGAACTTACCCTTAAGTTTTGGTGGCATCTTCTTGTGACACAAACACCGGAAGCAAATCTCCATTTCATTCATCCCGCCCCAATACTATGTGTGGCACCTTCCTCAATCTCCTCATCCCCCTGAATAATAGATTCAAGATACTTAAAACTCCCTTTCCTAAGGATGACCTACGAGTCCAGCCTCACCTTTCCTTCCCCTTCTTGAGTTTTGCCATTGAACTTACATTCCAAGTATTCTGTCTTATCGTACTCAATTTGAAACCTTTAAATTCCAGGGTCTGCCTCCATACCTCTAGTTGCATGTGCACACCATCTCGCATCTCGTCAATCAATACAGTATCATCTGCAAATAGCATGCACCACAGCACATCCCTTGGATGTGGCGCGTCAGTACATCCATCACCAGAGCAAACAAAAAGGGCTGAGTGCCGACCCTTGATGCAACCCCATCATCACCGGAAAATGATTCGAGTCCCCACCCATTGTCCTCACTCGCGTATTTACTCTATCATACATGTCCTTACTCAACCTAACGTAGGTAACATGTACACCTCTAACCTCCAAACATCTCCATAAAACCTCCATCGGAACTTTATCATACGCCTTTTCCAAGTCGATGAACACCATATGCAGGTCCTTCTTTCTCTCCGTATACTGCTCCATCAATCTCCTAATGAGGTGGATGGATTCTGTAGTCGAAATCCCCAGCATAAATTTAAATTGGTTCTCGAAAATAGACACACTCCTCCTCACCCTTAGCTCTACCACTCTCTTTCAAACTTTCATAGTATGGCTAAGCAGCTTGATACCCCGATAGTTATTGCAATTTTGGATATAACCCTTGTTCTTGTATATAGGAACTATCGTGCTCAACCTCCACTCTTCGAGCATCTTCTTCGTTTTAAAAATAACATTAAATAACCTAGTGAGTCAGTCCAAGCCTGCCTCGCCCACACTCTTCCAAAACTCCACCGGGATTTCATCCAGCCCAGTCGCTTTGCCCTTGCTCATGTTACACATAGCCCCCTCAACTTCATCAACTCTAATCCGCCTACAATACCCAAAGTCACAACTACTCCCTGAGAGTTCCAAATCACCTAGGACAATGCTCATGTCTTGCTCCTCGTTCAAGAGAATATGGAAGTAGGTCTACTATCTCCGACGGATAAGCCCCTCATCCAACAAAACTCTATCTTTTTTATCATTGATGCACTTCATTTGGTCCAAGTCCCGCACCTTCCTTTCACGTGCCTTATCTAACCTGAACAACCTCTTATCGCCACCTCGGCCCTCGAGTTCATCATACAAACGACTAAAAGCTGCAGTCTTGGCCGCCGTAACTGCCAACTTTGCCTCTTTCTTAGCCAACTTATAATGCTCCATATTCGCCCTCTTCTCCTCCTCGTCTACACTTTCCACTAGCTTTAGATACACTGCTTTCTTAGTTTTCATTTTTCCTTGCACCTCTCCATTCCACCACCAGTCTCCCTTGTGACCACTAGAGTAACCCTTTGAGATCCCTAATACCTCTCTCGCTGATTCCCCAATGCACCGCGCAGTCGTGGTCCACATAGCGCTTGTGTCCCTACTACTCCTCCAAGCCCCCATAGTCACTAGTTTGACGCCCGACTCCTATGATTTAGCTTCCGTCAAGGCTCTGCACTTGATCCTATGTTGGCTAGACATCGCCCTCTTCCTCGTGATCTCAATGTCCATGACCAGGAGCCTTTGGAGGGTCGAGAGGTTCTCACTCGGGATGACCTTGCAATCCATGCAAAGACCTCTATCGGACTTCCTGCAGAGTGAATAATCAATCTGAGTTTCAGCCACCGAACTCCGAAAAATGACCAAGTGCTCCCTCTTCTTCGGGAAACTCGAGTTTGCTCTCACCAAATCAAATGCTCTAGCAAAGTCCAACAAAGACGTTCCTCCTCCGATTCTATCTCCAAAACCAAAGACAGCATGCACATCATGCTCTAAATACAACAACAACAATGATCCAGTAAAATCTCACAAGTGGGGTCTGGAGAGGGTAGTGTGTATGCAGACCTTACCCCTTCCCCATGGAGCAGAGAGGATGTTTTCGACAGACCCTCAGCTTCACTAAATCAATACTAATAGGAACAAAATTTAAATGGTGACATAAAAAGGTCATTTGTGCAAATGCCCCATAATTGACATCAATGTAGGCCCAAATATATGAACGATATGGCATGAACATGCCTATTCCGAAGAAATGAGATTTTTACTTAAATATTTAATGGGAAATTACCAGTTACGTTTGTCCATAAGAAAATAAGCAATTTATGCAAAATACCAATTGAATTTAAAATAATCACCCTTTTCTACTCATTTGAAAACTAGTTACATATATACCTGCCCAATTAAAACTAAGAGGAATTTTCAGAAACCACTATTGTTTAGTGGCTATTAACTTCCTATAGCTGTCATATACATAATTACTTCTTATAGCTACTAGTCAGTTGTTACGGTAGTGTATTCGATGTATTCGCGCTATTGTATTCATGAATACAGCAGCAAAAAGCGCCAAAAATCAGGGTAGTTCAGCTGTACGCGCATGTATTCACATGTAGTTGCGCCATATATTCATGAATATAGCAGCAAAAAGCACCTAAAATCAGGACAATCCAGTTGTACGCGCATGTATTCACATGTATTTGAGTTGTTGTATTCATGAATACAGCAGTAAAAGCGTATAAAATCAGGGCCGGCCAACTGTACGCGCATGTATTTGCGCCATGTATTCATGAATACAGAAGCCAAAAAGGGCCTAAAATCAGGCAGTTCAGCCGTACGCGCATGTATTCGCGCTGCTGTATTCATGAATACAACAGTAAAAAGCGTCTAAAATCAGGACAGGACAGTTATATGCGCATGTGTTCACATGTATTCGCGCCATGTATTCATGAATACAGTAACGGCAATCACCTTAAAAATAGGTACGTCCAGCTGTCTAAGAGATAGGAAAAACATAATAGCGTATTTCATGCCTCAGGAGTAGTATATACCATAAATGCTTATTTTGCTATAAAATATAAAAAGTAGCTATAGAAAATAATATTTTAAAATGATTTTGATTTATAATAAATAGGATGTATACATTTGCTATATGAGGTAAAATTTCCAAACTAATTACTCAACCTACCCATCCCACTTCTTTTACCCATTTGGCTTGGTTTAGCTTGATTTGACTTGGCTCGGCTTGGCTTGGCTTCGCTTGGCTTGAATTGGCTTGATTTATTAGATTAGTTTGACTTTATTTGACTGGGTATTAAAAATAATGGGTAGAGGAAAAAAAAGGATGGGCAGGACGGGTAGTTACTTTCTTTTGCATGGATATTTGCTAAACTTCCACTAAGAAAATTAGTATAAAAATTTGTAAATATATATAATATTATTAATATTAGACAAATGCTACTAGTATTAGTCAATTATCTATTTTTATCCAGAAAAGGATCAAATTTTTGTTTTCTTTTAAGTGGGTGTTGTAGGAATAGATTAGGTACATTTTAAGGAGTTTGAATCTTAGTATTAGGATAGTTTGGTGAAGTTTTGAGATAGTTTAAATTAAATTCGAATTAGAAAATGGACATAGAAAAAGATGATATGCATATCACACTGTGTATCCTATGTATATCACGTGTATATCTATATACTTGGGTGTGAGATACATGCGTGATACATGTGTCATAGAAAATTTTTTAAAACTCGATTTTAAGTACGAATTTTGATATAAAAGCGGTTCAAATCACCTCCAATCTTGCTCAAACTTTGTATATTGCCTCATCTATATGTTTTCAACGAATTCCAACCATACCCATTGAAAAAAATTCTTTCTACCTTATTTTTTTATATATTGTATATCATTGACAACGAATTTTGACTCCAAACTAGTCTATTTAAACTTCAAACTTCGTCATATGTGTTTTCAACATATCACAATAATACCCATTGAAAAAAA
The DNA here is from genome assembly GCA_002018475.1 of Nicotiana obtusifolia. Lineage (NCBI taxonomy): Eukaryota > Viridiplantae > Streptophyta > Magnoliopsida > Solanales > Solanaceae > Nicotiana > Nicotiana obtusifolia. The sequence continues at coordinate 73,619 of MCJB01041886.1, forward strand.
AATCTTTTTTTTGCCAATATTTTTTTAATATGATATATCATTGGTGACTTCTTAGCTATTTTTAGTAGCATGACTAAACGGCTAGTTATTTGTAAATAGTGTCTTTTTTTTTTTTGGTACGTTCCCGTGAGAATTCCCGATATGTAATACAATAGATCTAACTACCAATATTAGGGAGATTTTCATTATCTAAAAATAGCATTATTTATTAATTGGATATAAAGTAAGGGATTAGGCTTCAATCTTTTCTATTTTAGGCTTCAATCTTCCTATTTTCTCTCTACCTTTTTCTCTCTCTCAGGCCTCCATCCACTCTACGATTCTATTTTTTGAACTATTATTCTGAAAAATAACCTTTTCTATTCCATCCACCACATTAATACACAACAATCTTCGTTGACACAAAATAAAACTCTATCAACACCCTGTTTGAGTGATTTTAAAAGGTTAAATAAAAACTCGTAGGACGACATGCAAAAGATCATTATACAAGAAATGTTATCAAAACTTGACTCCAAGTCGACTGAAGTCATTTAAAATTATATGATTCTAGCTCATCTAAAATTAACTTAGAAATTTTTCTCATTTCAAAAAATCTTCCAAAATGCATTTAAAAAGGGTCCAAAAAAAGTGTATGTTATTTGTATGTCCTATGTATCACCGAAAATACAATGACATTCAAGACATAAAAGATACATACAAACGACATGGAACTACATAATTGTAGGCAAATTATGTATTTTGAACGGATTGTATACAACATTAATTATGCAAATTGTAAGTAAGTTGTGTGTTTTAACCAGATTGTATATATTTTTGTAAAAAAGCAAAACCTCTTAAAAAACCCAAAAATCAAGGTACAGAGGGTACATACTGTCCTACTTTTGTATCTATAAGAAAAAATCCTTCTGAAATTATGCGAGAGCAAAGGTTAATAAATTTTTAAATATCGGCTAAATTCTAATAGCAGGAGTTAAAAGTGATTATTTTTCAATTTCTTCCATCTCTTGATAAGTGAGGTATTTTGGGAAAAAAACTATGGGAATTTGGCCTAAAGCAGATAACGTTACACCATATTAAAAGTATCTTTAAATTGGCCTAAAGTAGATAATATTACACCATATTAAACATATCTTTAATAATTTAGAAAATACAATGTTGAATTTCTAGTAGGAGCTATAAGTACGACCCACTTAATTCCCAAAGAATGACTCTCGTGTTTGAAACAAATAAGCTTTTCGAGAAGGGACACCACCTACCATGGGCGAATCTAAAGGTATGAGTATGGGTTTCCGGGAATTCAGTAGCTTTTGGCTAGATCTCGTATTTGTATTGAAAAAATCATTCAATGTATAAGAATATTTAGTTGGGAACCCATCCTTTAATTCGATTATTAAACTATATTAAAATATAAAAACCCATAAATTTAAAATCCTGAATACACTCCTCTGCGGCACTTATCCCTGTGACCAAAATAAAAAATTGACCACAGCCTTAATGATCCATATTCTAGTGTTTTCTCATGTAAAGTGTTGGGTATCAATAAAGGTGAATGGGAAATGACGGGATAAAAAGTGAAAGGAATGTAAAAGGTCCCTTTTGCTTTGGTTAAGGCGTTTGTCCCACATAGGAAAAAGAAAGAAAAAGAGAGGTGTATATATATTACATTACACCTTCTCTAATTGCTAAAAGGGTTGAAGAGGCAAGGACCCCTCGCGCCGTCGTCGATTTCGGCTTCGGATCGATTGATTGATTATCTTTTTGGACAAAATTTTTCTTAATTAATTAATTAATTATTTAATAAATAAGAATCCATCTAACGCGGATCGACCCTAACCCGCGACCGACCCGGTCCGTTTTCTCTTCCCGGATTTTTTCAAATTTCCCTCCAAAACGTGGTGACTGATCTGAATGGTTGCAAACATTCAGAATCAGTACTTTAATGGCTATAAATACTTGATGTTTTTCCAGAATTCACACGAAAAATTTAATCTGCTATTAAACTCTTTTTGCTATCAAATTTTCTGTGTGATATACTCCCGTCAAGTGGTTCGCTGTTATCAGAATTGGAGTACTACTTTTCTGGTAAGATAATCGTTCTATCCTGGGAGGGGATATTCCAGTAACCTCGAGTACTGTGAGGGGAATAATTTCCTTAAGGACACACTTTGAACTAAGTGGGCTCGATGTCTGTTCTTCTACAATTTTTCTACTATTTTCCGGTATCTGTTTTTATGCTGTTTTACTAAGTATTTGACAGATTAAACGTATACTGATTAAAATTATTAATAACAATCTTAAGGAAATTATTATTTTAATCTGTATTCTGCTTTTGGAGATTAAAAACCTGTGTGATTTTCTACTCCTACTGAATTTTTCTATTCTGATTTGAAGATATTAAAACTTCATCGGAATATTAAAATTCAGAAACGATTTGAAGAACATAAAAAACTTTATCGTTTTCTGTAAAACAGTATATAAAATCTTCGGTTTTATAAATATATTGTTTATCGTTTTACAGTACTGTTTACTGTTCTGTTTTTCCATTAATTGAATTCTTCTGTTGTTGACAGTGAGAATTGAGAAATGGCAACTGTTAATGAAAATCCTTCTGCAATTGTTGCGGCAACAAGCCGAACTTCTGTTCCACCGGCTGAGAAATCGGGAAAATTTTCTGGAGCCAACTTCAAAGGATAGCAACAAAGGGTGTTCTTCTGGCTTACCACACTTGGTATGCAGAAATTCACCAATGAAGAACCTCCAGTGCCTGCTGCGGATATGCCGGAAAACGAGAAGTTTATGATTGTTGAGGCATGGAAACAGACAGATTTTCTTTGCAAAGGCTATATCTTAAGTGCTTTGAAGGATGACTTGTACAATGTCTATAGTGCTATGAAGACTTCGAAAGAATTATGGGACGCACTTGAGAAAAAGTACAAGACTGAAGATGCATGCTTGAAGAAATTTGTGGTTGCCAAGTTTCTAGACTATAAAATGATAGACAGCAAAACCGTTGGAACCCAAGTCCAGGAGCTTCAACTTATTTTTCACGACCTTATTGCTGAAGGTATGGTCGTGAATGAAGCATTTCAAGTGGCTGCAATGATTGAAAATTTGCCTCCTTCATGGAGAGATTTCAAAAACTATCTTAAGCACAAACGCAAAGAAATGAAGTTGGAAGATCTTGTGATTCGTCTCAAGATTGAGGAAGACAACAAAACAGCCGAGAAGAGGTCTCGTGGAAATTCAACGATTATGGGAGCTAACATCGTTGAGGAGACTGCTCCAAAAAGTAAGAAGAGGAAAAGGTCTTTTGGACAAGCTAACGAGCAGAAAAAGAAATTCAGGGGCAACTGCTACAACTGCGGAAAGCCTGGTCACAAAGCCCCTGATTGTCGTCTCCCGAAAAAGGATAAGAAGAAGGGCTAGGCCAACATAGTGGAGAAGAATGAAGATATTGATGAATTATGTGCAATGCTTTCGGAATGCAACTTAGTTGGAAATCCGAAGGAGTGGTGGATTGACTCTGGAGCCACTCGACATGTTTGTGCTGTCAAAGAAGCATTTGCGACTTACTCTACTGCTGGTCCTGAAGAAGAAATTTCTATGGAAAATACTGCAACAGCCAAGATTGAAGGTTATGGGAAGATATTTCTGAAGATGACTTCCGGCAAGGTGTTAACGCTCAACAACGTCCTTCATGTTCCTACTATTAGGAAGAATCTAGTTTCTACTTCTTTACTTGTTAAGAATGGATTCAAATATGCTTTCGTTTCTGACAAAGTTGTTGTAAGCAAGAATGAAATGTATGTTGGAAAGGACTATCTCACAGAGGACCTTTTCAAACTAAATGTAATGGTTGTTGACAGTATGAATAAAATTTCAGCTTCTTCTTATTTATTGGAGTCAAATGATTTATGGCATATTCGTTTAGGACATGTCAATTACAAAACCTTGCGGATGTTAATTAATTTAGAAGTATTGCCTAAATTCGAGTATAATAAATCAAAATATCAAATATATGTTGAATCTAAGTTTGTAAAACATCCTTATAAGTATGTTGAAAGGAATTCAAATCCTTTAGACTTAATTCATACCGACATTTGTGATATGAAGTCGACACCATCTCGAGGTGGGAAAAAGTATTTTATAACTTTTATTGACGATTGTACTCGATATTGTTATGTTTATTTGCTTAATAGTAAGGGTGAAGCAATTGAAGCATTTAAGCAATACAAGAATGAAGTGGAAAATCAATTGAATAAAAAGATCAAAATGATTAGAAGTGATAGGGGTGGAGAATATGAATCTCCTTTTGCAGAAATATGTTTAGAATACGGAATCATCCATCAAACTACTGCCCCCTATACACCACAATCCAATGGAGTTGCGGAAAGGAAAAATCGGACATTGAAAGAAATGATGAATGCTTTACTAATAAGTTCCAGTTTACCGCAGAATTTGTGGGGGGGAAGCTATCCTTACAGCTAACCGAATACTCAACAGAGTACCTCACAGCAAAACACACTCTATTCCTTATGAAAAATGGAAAGGAAGAAAACCTAACTTGAAATATTTTAAAGTGTGGGGGTGTCTTGAAAAGGTACAATTACCTTTACCCAAAAAGGGTGAAAATAGGGTCAAAAACCGTGGATTGTGTTTTTATTGGATATGCCACAAACAGTAAAGCATGTAGATTTTTGGTTCATAATTCTGACAATCCCGAAATTCATAATAATACAGTAATTGAATCTGATAATGCTGAATTCTTTGAAAATATCTATCCGTATAAAATTGAATGCAAGTCGTCTAATGAAAGATTTAAACGACCACGGGAAGAACCAAAGGAGAACGCCCCTAGCGAAGAAAATCCAAGGCGTAGCAAACGCCAAAGGACGTCCACTTCCTTCGGTCCAGATTTTGTAACATTCCTGCTTGAAAATGAGCCTCAAACTTTCAAAGCAGCTATGTCAGCTCCTGATTCAGCATTTTGGAAAGAGGCAGTCAATAGTGAGATTCAATCAATCTTAGATAACCACACATGGGAAGTGGTTGATCTTCCTCCTGGAAACAAACCTTTAGGTTGTAAATGGATTTTTAAAAAGAAAATGAAAGCTGATGGCACTATTGACAAATATAAGGCAAGGCTTGTGGTCAAAGGTTATAGACAAAAGGAAGGTCTTGATTATTTTGACACATATTCGCCTGTAACATGAATAACGTCCATTCGGGTGTTAGTGGCTCTAGCAGCCTTGTATGGTCTTGAAATTCACCAAATGGATGTTAAAACAACTTTCTTAAATGGTGATTTGGAGGAAGAAATTTACATGGAACAACCCGAAGGTTTTATGGTTCCTGGTAAAGAAAAGAAAGCGTGCAAACTTGTAAAGTCGCTTTATGGACTTAAACAAGCACCCAAACAATGGCATGCTAAATTTGATCAGACCATGTTGGCAAATGGATTTAAAATTAATTAATGTGATAAATGTATTTACATTAAAAATACTCCAGGCCGTGAAGTCATTGTTTGCTTGTATGTTGATGACATGCTGATAATGAGCAAACATATGGCAGATATAAATGCTACAAAACGTATGTTGGCTAGCAAATTTGACATGAAAGACTTAGGAGTTGCTGATGTAATCTTAGGAATCAGAATTCATAGAACTCCACAAGGTTTAGCATTATCACAGTCTCACTACATAGAGAAAATACTTGACAAGTTCAAGTACTTGGATTTCAAGATTGCCAAAACTCCAATTGATGTGAGTTACGCACTCCGAAAGAATGAAGGTGAAAGTAAATCACAAGGGGACTATGCGAGAGTGTTGGGAAGTCTAATGTACATCATGAATTGTACACGACCAGATATAGCATGTGCTATTAGCAAACTGAGTCGGTTCACAAGTAATCCCAATCACACTCATTGGATGGCAATGAAACGAGTTTTGGGTTATCTGAAACATACTCAAGACTATGCTTTGCACTATAATAAATATCCCGAAGTGATTGAAGGATATAGTGATGCAAATTGGATCACTGG
>MCJB01041897.1:3350-17368 GCA_002018475.1 Nicotiana obtusifolia
CGCAAGGCCCTCAACTCTTTTGGATCCAAGGAAAGTTTTCCGGAACTGAGATATTCTATGTACTTGTTCCTCCAATCCCAAGTTAGACTTGTCGAATTGATTTCAGCATGGCCTTCTTCCATTACCGACCTTATGAGCTGTACAACCTTTCCAGAATCGATATCGTCATCTTCGATTGATGATCCCAAGTTGGTGAGGGTGTCGGCGTTGCTGTTTTGATCTCGAGGTATATGTTGTAAGATCCATTCCTTCAACCGATGCAGCGTCACTTGCAGTTTGTCTAAGTATCTCTGCATTCGTCCCTCTCTGACCTCGAACGTTCCGTTGACGTGATTTACAACAAGAAGGGAGTCGCACTTTGCTTCGATCACTTCCGCACCCAGGCTTTTGGCTAGTTCTAAGCCCGCAATCATGGCCTCATACTCTGCCTCGTTGTTAGTTAGTTTCACAGTCTTAATAGATTGTCGAATTGTGTTACCAGTTGGTGGCCTCAACACGATGCCAAGTCCGGATCCCTTCGCGTTCGAAGCACCATCTATAAAAAGGGTCCATATTCCTGAAGGAGTTCCTGACCCAGCTAACAACTCTCTTTTGATCTCGGGTATTAGGGACGGTGTAAAATCGGCCACAAAGTCCGCTAACACCTGAGATTTGATAGCGGTTCGAGGTCGATATTAAATGTCGTACCCACTTATTTCTATGGCCCATTTGGCCAATCTACCGGAGAGCTCGGGCTTATGCATCACGTTTCTTAATGGGTAAGTTGTTACGACGCATATGGGGTGGCATTGGAAATACGGCTTTAGTTTCCTAGAAGCACTTAGCAAAGCGAGCGCCAATTTTTCCAAGTGAGGATACCTAGTTTCGGCTTCACCTAGGGTTCGGCTGACATAATAAATTGGAAATTGTGTGCCTTGTTCTTCTCGGATTAGGACTCTGCTTACCGCTATTTCCGAGACTGCCAGGTAAAAGTACAGTTGTTCGTCCACCTTTGGTGTATGAAGTAGCGGCGGGCTCGATAAATATCTTTTGAGCTCTTCTAAAGCATGTTGGCATTCCGGAGTCCACGAAAAGTTGTTCTTCTTTTTCAATAGAGCGAAGAACCGGTGGCTTTTATCAGACGACCTCAAAATAAAAATCGCCCTAAAGCGGCTATCCGCCCGGTTAGCTTTTGTACGGCTTTCACGTTATCCACGACCGTGATGTCCTCGATAGCCTTTATTTTTTCAAGAACCTCAATTCCATGATTCGAGATCATGAATCCGAGGAGTTTAACTGAACCCACACCGAACGCGCACTTTTCCGGGTTCAACTTCATGTTGTACTGCCTCAAAACACTGAATGTTTCTCGCAAATGGTTTAAATGGTCCTCTACTCGCAGGGACTTAACTAACATGTCATCAATATAAACCTCCATTGTCTTTCCTAGTTGTTTTTCGAACATTCAGTTTACTAAGCGTTGGTATGTGGCTCCAGCATTTTTTAACTCAAATGTCATTACATTATAACAGTATGTGCCATATTTAGTGATGAAGAAAGTTTTTTCCTGATCACCTAGGTCCATCCGTATTTGGTTGTAGCCGGAGTATGCATCGAGAAAACTAAGGGTCTCATGGCCAGCGATAGCATCGATCATGCGATCGATGTTGGGTAAAGGAAAAGAGTCTTTTGGACATGCTTTATTCAGGTCTTTATAATCTACACACATTCTTAATTTATTCTCTTTTTTAAGGACTACTACTACGTTTGCCAACCATTCTGGGTATTTAACCTCCCGAATAGACTCTATCTTTAGAAGTTTGGTTACCTCATTCTTGATGAACGCATGTTTGGTTTCAGACTGAGGCCTCCTTTTTTGTTTGACTGGATGGAACTTCGGATCCAGATTCAGCTTGTGAGTGGTTATCTTCGACGGTATACCTGTTATATCGAGGTGGGACCAAGCGAAACAATCTTCTTTAGTTATAAGGAATCAGACAAATTTGTCTTGAGCTCGGAGCTTAACCCCGAGCCCAGGTATACCTTTCGTTCGGGCAGGTCTTCTCGCAGAGTGACTTGTTCCAGTTCCTCGACAGTCGATTTGCTGGCATCAGAATCATCGGGGGTGATGGAAGATCGAGGAACTCCGTAATCTTCATCCTTGACATCTACTTGTTTATCCACCTTTGCCGAAGATGATATCTGTTGTTGCTATTTTGTCTTGTTCTCGATCCTTTGGCTAGGAACCGCAAGTGTTGGTGTCATTTCTTCCACCGCAAACATCTCTTTTGCAACTGGTTGCTCCACATAAACCGTTTTCGCTCCATCGAGCGTTGTAAACTTCAGCACCTGGTGTAATGTCGAAGGTACAACCCTCATATCATGGATCCATGGCCTTCCGAATAGAGCATTGTACCTCATGTCCCCTCCAATCACACAGAATTTTGTTTCTCGAACGGTTCCAGCAGTATTTATCGGCAACGTTCTTTCTCCCTTGGTGGTTTCACATGCCATATTGAACCCATTAAGTACTCGGACTGTAGGAACGATCCGGTCTGTCAGGCCGAGCTGCTCCACGACCCATGATCGGATTATATTGGCCGAGCTACTTGGATCAATTAACACACATTTTATTCTAACTTTGTGTATGAGTACAAATATTACCAGTGCGTCATTGTGGGGTTGTTCAATTCCTTCCACATCCTGCTCTCCAAAATATAAAGTCCCCTCCGTCGAGTAATTCCGAGTGCGCTTTTCCCTGGTGATGGATATTTTGGTGCATTTCAACATCGGACCTTGAGGGGTATCCACTCCACCGATAATCATGTTGATCGTATGTTGAGGTTCTTTCTGGCTTGTCTGTTTATTCTTGTTTCCGAAGTGATTTTTTGTTCGGTCGCTTCAGAATTCTCGAAGGTGTCCATTGTCGAGTAACCGGGCTACTTCTTCTCTCAATTGTCGGCAGTCTTCTGTTTTATGACCGTGAGTGCCGTGATATTTGCATATCTGATTAGGATCCCTTTGAGTTGGATCGGATTGCAATGGCCGAGGCCATTTAGTATCTTTGATGCGACCGATGGCAGATACGATAATGGCAACATCAACATTAAAATTATACTTCGATAATCGAGGTGCTTCTTTACGCCCGATGGGCCTTTCAAAATTGCTTTTGGTCATGAGCCCCCGGTGGTTCTGACCTCGATCGTTTCTCCTTTCATGTCTTGGGGAATGAAGCCCGGATACGCCGATTTTTCTGTCCCCGTGATACGGTCAATGTCGCTCTCTATTCGATCTTGGTTCGCGATAAGTTTCCCTTCGGATTTTGTTGTAAGTTCTAACGGGGTAAACGGATCCCGAAGGGGATCCGAGCTGATCATCTTCGACTCTGATCTTTGACTGGTATCGGTTATGTACATCAGCCCATGTGACAGCAGGGTATTCTATTAAGTTCTGTTTAAGTTGCTGCGAAGCTACTGAGCTTCGAACATTGAGCCCTTGAGTGAAAGCTTGAACAGCTCAATCGTCTGTGACAAGTGGTAGATCCATCCGTTCCATTTGGAACCGATACACGAACTCTCTGAGCATCTCGTTGTCCTTCTGCCTGACTTTAAAAAGGTCCGATTTTCGCGTCTCGACCTTGATGGCGCCTGCATTTGCTTTTGTAAAAGAATCTGCAAGCATAGCAAATGAGTCAATAGAATTAGGGGGTAAGTTGTGATATCATGTCATGGCTTCTTTCGACAAAATTTCCCCAAACTTCTTTAACAGAACGGATTCGATCTCGTCGTCCTCCAGGTCGTTCCCTTTGATAGCATATGTATATGCGGTTACATGCTCGTTTGGGTCTGTTGTTCCATTATATTTGGGGATTTCTGGCATACGGAATTTCTTGGTATCGGTTTCGGAGCCACGCTCGGTGGAAAAGGTTTTTGTACGAATTTCTTGGAATCTAGGCCTTTTAATATCAGGGGGTGCTCCTGGGATTTGTTCCACCCTGGAGTTGTAAGTTTCCACCTTCTTGTTATTCGCCTAGATTTTTTTCTCCCCAGATTCTATTCATTTAGTTAGTTCTTCGAGCATCTTCATAATTCCGGGGTTAGCCCCCGATTCACCCTCGTTCAACCCTCCTGCAATCGGTCTATCTCTATAGGTAATTTCCTGGGAAGGGCCAGGTTCGATCCTGTTCGAGATTTGGCTTCAGTTTTGTAACTGAGCTATGGCGGCCTGTTGGGCTTGCAACATTTCGAAGATCATCCGTAGACTGATCCCGTCCCCTTCGTCATTTTGGGGATGTTGCGTCATCGATCGAGTTCCCCTATGAATGCTATTTATGGGACCGATGAGCTGATCTACATCAACTGCCACTTGTGAATTGGCATCGATTGAAATTCCGTCACCGGGCGCTATGTTATTATTTTCGCCTTGGCGATCGAACTCGTTACCAGCCTGCAGATGTGTCGATCGAGAGTTTGACATTTTCGTATTGTACCTAAAATCAAAGACACTTCAAAGAGAAAGCATAAAATGTGTGTGACAAGAAATTGTATCAAACATCCACTATTATCCTCAGCCCCACGGTGGGCGCCAAGATGTTTATCCTAAATTTCGGATAACAATTGAATTTATACGTGATTTTAAGGATATGTGGCCTAGTTTGATACAAATGATGAATAATATAGCGAAAATTGAAATTAAAAGATAAATAGAGAAGGAAAGAAAACCAACTAAGCCAGATACTCTTGACCCTTGAATAATATTTCTTGAGCAGAAACGGAGTATAATGAGAATTGGAACAACAAAGTGATTTAAGAGAGTAATAAACTGTTTCTTTCTTTCTATTGATGATTCGTATAAAACTGTGATACCCTATAAACAGTTCCATCCTCCCTTTATATAGTGAGAAAACCATACATTTGGTAAATCGTTATACAATGGTAAGAATCTCTATATAAGGTAAAATATCTCATGATTTGCTAATTAAACGATTCTATTGATCAGTGCCGAGATTCCCGCCGTGATGCTTATCCTATCACGGATTTTTCGGTCCTCCGTCATTTAAGTTTAACGATCTACCCTTGGACATTTTCGGAGTCAAGCTCGATGGGCTCAGTATTTTCGAGGTTGGACATTCTGGCTTTGTATTCCAGTTCGATGATATTCAGGCTCGATCTTCAGTCCTACGCACTTCGAGCCCGATTTATCGAGCAATAGCTGAACTCGATGCTAACCTTATTGGGTCAATCCCGATTTTGACTTACATATAGGTGGGTCCGACTTTGCCCGCATACCGGGGTATTTAACATGTTTGATCGATTGGCGGAAAAAATAATTATATTCACTAATCAAATATAATAACAACAATAAAATCATTATAATTTCGGGGATCTAGGATTAGTAGTGTGTCCCTACCTGGAAGGTAGAGATATTGTTTTCGATAGACTCTCGGCTCAAGAAAAGATAAAAATAAAGCCGTAGCACAAGTCTTAGCAACAATAAGATAATAAGAAAACGAAGAAAAAGATATATGTTGATTATGCATACATTATGTAATATACATTTAGTGTCTGTTATTTGGGGGGGAGGGGGGAGGGAGGGGGCGACTATATACTATGTAAAAATCCCAATCTATTTTGTCCGGCGAAAAGGTTATGCAAATTTAAATTAATCAGGGAAATAAATTCCCAAATAACAGTTGGGTGAAAGAAGAGACTTGTTTCTGCATTGGGTCAATCCTTTGTCCAACTTTCTTGAGGTTCTTTTTGAATGTTTATGCAAAGAAATGCAGGAAAACAGAATATGAGTTTGTCATATTAATCTATCATGATATGATCATTGCCGTTTATTTTGGACTTCTTCTAATATTGCTAATGACGTCTGTTGCGTTAATTTGCACAAAAAGACTTTTTTTTACAAATCTTTAAAGGCATCTTTACCACTTTTGTAGTGAAATTATTGATGCTGTCATCTTTTCTCGTTTGATAGTAATTATAATAAAGCCAAGTTAATAAAGCTGGATCTTTTTATAAAAATAGGTAGCATGTGATTGACAAAATAGAATGCATCAATTCCAAAAGGGAAATTTGGGTTGTTGCACGAAATCATATGATAAGTTCCTTTGACAGATTCAGAGATAACGGGAACAAAAATCTAAAATAAAATAGATAAGTTTTGGGCGAAAGAACACTTGTGATGGTGAGATGCTCAACCACACTCATCCCAGGTTAAATTTGGCGTGATAGCCATTTTTTGGACCGCTTATTAATATTAGTCATTTGAAATGAGGAAATAACCATTCCTTAATGTGGATAAAATATTTGGATATAAATGTCCTACTTAAAATACCGAAATAGACACTTAATACTTATTGAGAAACATAATATTTTATTGCTTGATTTTTGCAACTCTTTTTTATTGTCAAGATAGATCAGAATAGGACAAGCATGAAAATAAAATTATCACCTGAAGTTTGGGGTTCCAAAATTGAAAACTCAAGGAAAAAATCATGGGATTTCACTTGTCAAAATTTCAAACATCATGAAAAGATGTTAGAGTATGAACTGTGGTAGTTCAAAACCCCTTGAAAAAATGCAAGAGCTTTTGAATGTAGTTTGAACTGATAAATGTTCAAATTTCACACGTCATTCCAGAAGTTTTTTCGTGTTTTAGTTGGAGATATTTTTATTTAAAAAAAAAATTATGTTAAAAGAGTTGCTAAATTCGTAATAGCTTTTAAAATGATGGCTAAAAGTTGATAACATCTGTTAAAAGTGGCTATTTGCCAACTTTGTCCCTCATCCCCCACCATGGCCCGATGCCTATTCACGTTTCGCGGCGTAACTAGCCCAAGCCCAATATTTCACCGCCTATAGTTAGGATTTTGTTTATTAATCTTTTATCTTTCTCAAATGTCAATCCCACAATCTTAGCCATTTTTATCATTTTTAGTTACACCAAATTAATCCTCATACTAAATGAAATAAACAGTAATTGAAAAAGAGAATACGTAGAAAGTAACAACTTCTCCTCAAATTTAATCCACATGTAAATATCTATCAGTTTTTTACAAGAAATATATATATATATTTTTTAACTGTATAAAAATAATAGCTGGCAAAATATATATTTTTGATATATTTGTGTATCATGTACATCTAACATACACATTTTATATACTTTTTAATTAGAAAATATAATTAGTATATGTAGACCGACCAATTTTATATTCTGCCCATTTTTTATTTAAGTACTTAAAGGTAGTTTCAGAATAATTCAAAAGAATTTGATGAAGAACCGAGAGGATGAAGCTCGTAGATTGTACGCCAAACAAAAAGTACTTTAAACTTGAACCACTTATTAAGTACTCCTATTAAGGAAGACTGCAATAATAACCCAAGAATCTGGCGATATGGCTATATTTGAGAAAGGCAGTAAGGTCAATTTGATTAGAACAGAAAAGACATAAAGTAAAAACATATCTAGCACATTTTGACTAGAAAAATTTGTATGCTCCTCATTCACTTACATTGCCCCAAATGAAGTCAGATCATGCTTTGTTCCGTGGCTTCTTTTATGAACGTCAATCATATTTCTTATTCCACACTAATTAGATTAGTTAAATACAGAGTTGGATCTAAGACGAGTTCTATAAATTCAACTATTATTTTCAATTTAAATTTTGTGTACATATGCAAAAACAGTTATGTATAATGTATACATATAATGAGATCACTTCTTATTTTGAATTCACCGACTCTTAATTCAAGATTTGCCTTCGTTTAGATAAAGTTAAAATATGATTCTTGAGAGTGGGTATTTATGCCTACATGCGAATATACCATAATGTTTTCCCTTAATTTAGTTGACGGGGAAAACAAACAAAAGAAATTGAATGAAGGGTAATTTCACCACAGCTGATGTCTTGAAATAAAGGATGAATATTCAAAACTACTTCTACGTTAGTGTTCTTATTTATTTACTATACTCGTTAGAGGGTTTGTGTTTCCTCTAGGATAACAGAAATCTTAAACGTAATTAAACTCGTCCTTTCCAATCCGGATATAAATGCCTAATTAGATCCATCAAAAATGAGCTTTTTTGTAGTTCGGTCTTTCTTTTCTCTTAATGACAGTTTTTTGAACGTTTCTCTTCCAACCTATTAAGTAAGGTTGTTAGTTCGATATCGAAATTAGACCTGAGTTGAGGCCACCAGCGGCGTATAACAAACTGAGGTCCAACAAGTTCTCCCAAGGCAAACTGAATGAAACTGTTTACTTTCAAAAAATCTTAATGTGATTGTATATACCCGTAGGGCGCTCACACTCAATTTACCAAATGTAAGGAGGCTAATGTGATATATCTTGAAAATATGGAAATCGTAACGAGATAATATTCCTTCCGTCTCATATTATCTTATCATACTTTCTAAAAGTAGGTATTTTTATTTGTTATTTTAGAAGTTCAAGATAAAATAAATTATATTTTTTTCATTTTATCCTTAAATAATTGTTCTTAAAGATAAGATAGCACACAAATAAAATAAATATTTAATGGAAAAATTTATATCTTAAGATATAAATAAGAATAAAATAATCAAATCGTCCTCCAATTAATATTTATTAAAAAACGTGTAAAAGAGAAAAATTTGAGACCGGGGAAATGTTTCACGTTGTCCTAGACTCATTTAATCAACCTTATTAATTTCTTCTACGCAATTCGGAAAACAGAAACTAAAAGCGCAGGAAAGAAAATGTCACATTACAAGTTACAAGTATCATTAATTAAGTGGATTTGACCAGCCATCTTCTTTGATTTCTTTTAATTTCTTTATTACCTCTGACTATTTACAGAAATCATTATCACAATTGCTTTCTCCTAGAACCTCACTAGGAAAGGAAATGTTCCTATTTCTTTTAAAAACCTGCCAATGGGACCAAATAATAAATAAATACTTTATCCCAAGAAGTTTTGACTATATGCACTTCACCTTCTACACAAATTAGCAATGTGGCTGAATAAGAGATAAAAACCTTACTATAAGCAAATGGATATGCATAATACACCTAATTGTTAGGTGGGTCAATCTACTACAACAAGAAAGAAAAATCTTGAAGATATTTCTAATAGAGCCATTTTACCTAACGTGTTATTTATTTATTTGTTGTTTTTATCTTTAGAAGCTTGGAATATTAGCAAATGCAATGCTCTATAGTTGCTGAATTCACTATTACAATGAAGAAATTCCGCTGGTTGGTTAACTTCCACTATTAGAAATTCGGGAATAACTGTCCACAAAAATCGATTAAAATCGGTCGGTAATGATCAATAACCGTCCAAAACGCGACCATTTACATGTGGTCAGCATTTTGAAGGTCGGAGAGCATATTGACCAAAGTCGGTTGGAAATTACCAACCAACATTGATCGGTATACTCTACACGATCTGACAATTTAATTAACTTTTCGACCAATAATGGTCGGAATGTTATTTTAATAATTTAATTTTACCGACCAACATTGGTCGGTGTTTGAAATTTATTAATTTTCTTACCGATCAATTTTGATCGGTATTGGAAAATATATTTTTTATATAAATAATTAAAATTTATAAATACCGACCAACGTTGATCGGTAATTAAGTAAAAACTAAGTAATTACAACAAGTTCAAAATTGTTCAATCTAATTCAAAACTAGTTCTATTAGTCTAGTTCAAAATATATCAAAGTATTGGTCAAGGGGAGTTTTCTACAACATCATCACCATCTGATGAACTTTCATCTACAAGACGGTATATAGAGTGGTTTTGTGGAGGACGGGAGGAACGATCACGGGGAAGACGGGAGGAACGATCACGTGGAGGTCGAGCCTCTGGCGATGACTCACGAGACCGGGGCAACGAAAAAGCTTCGGTAGAAAGGAGAGTTCTGATTGCATACCAAGGAATTGAGCATCTCTAAGCCTTTCTCTTTCCTTGGTCGCTTCTAGCTCGGATATAAGCTTTGTCACTGTCTCCTGCATAGCTGAGAGGCTCTCCCTATTAAGTTCCTCGCCCCGTGAGGAAGTCCCAATTCCTTGCATTCCGCACCTATAGTGATGGAATTTTTTCTCAGGAAACCCGTATACCTTCCCTTTTTTAGACCGCCAACAGCCTTTAACCATATTCTTTTAGCATCCTCGTCCGTAGATTGAGTTGGTTCACTCGATGCACCAGCTGGCTGACTACGATGAATTCCTCCACGTTACTTTGGTAGAACCCCTATATTATTTTAAATTAAATTAGTATTTAAAAATTCTTATAAAAGTAAATTATAACACTTAAAGAAAATTGAGACCTTACATATGCAGTCTCTCGCCCGGTCTTTGACCCACCTATCTCCATCCCCCTCTTTCTTCTTCTTTAAAATATGCATCTCCTTGAATAGTTCACCATGGCTCATTGGATGCCCATACTTCTTTTCCTAAATGTTCAACCCATACCCTAAACAATTCAATTAAACTCACACAACATAAACTCTATCCGAAAAGTTCAACACTTACCCCTAAAAATTCAATTCATAACCTAAAAGTTCAATTCACAAGAACAAATCCTAAAAACACAATTCAATTCAAAGTTAATCATTCAATTTCAAACTAAACCACTCAAGTCAATACAAACTTAAACATTGAATTTACACCTTAGGTAATCAATTCAATTCAATTCAATTTAAACCCTAGATTTCAATAAAATTCAAATTTAAACAATCAATTTAAACAATAATTAACTAATTCATAACAAAATAACAACATATTAAAATTATACAAACAATTTAAGTTCAAATCGAAACTTGGAATTTTGTAGGAGGTGTAGGGGGGCAGTGCAGTGGCTACAGTGAAGGTAGTAGCAACGACAGTGGCGGCAGCGGCAGGGGGGAGGGGCAATGTGCCTTGGGGTGGGGAATGGGAGAAGAGAGTGGGGAGTTAGAAAATTTTGAGAAGAGAGTAAGAGAAATGAGGGGGAAAGCCCGTATTTGGAATATGTTATTAGGATTACCGACCAATGTCGGTCGGTAAAGTCGGTCGCTACACTTAAGTGACCACGCATTGACTGTGTTTGACCATTAACCGACCGATTTCGGTTGGTTATTTTTTTAAAAAAATTAAATTATTTTTTTTGTGTTATTATTTCTTAAAATATTATAAGCTATAAAAACTTATTGTAAACTATAAGCATTTATTTTATTCACATATATATTTACTATAAATAATTATAAACTATAAGCATAATCTTAATAAATAATTATATTAACTAATTACTTTTAATAAATTATAAGCATATATTTTATTCACACATATATATAAAAATCAATCATAATACAAAAAAATTAAGATATATATATGAGACGTTCATTTTATTCAAATTTCACATTTCATCTTATATATTCACTCATTTTATAACTAATTACAAATCACATAGATTAATAAATATGCTCAAGGCGTTTTACCTTTTGTATCTATCTAAGTTAATTTTCTAAGTTATAATTAAGTATGTGAGTAATTTCTCTCTCTTTCTCTCTCTCTCTCTCTATCTCTCTCTCTCTCACACACACACACACATACACATTATATTGTAGTTGATGATCAATCACATACATTACTACGTACGAAAACTTTATCAATTGATGAATTGGTAAACCAATATTATTCTATTTTAAATATGTTTAGTCGATTGTTATATTAACTCGTTTACTTAATGCTAATAACTTCTTTCATTTCTTTAATTTGTGATCCATATATACATGTCAAAGAAGTATAGTATTCTTCTATATTTCATTCATTCATCACTAACAATGCATGATATAGACTAATCGATATAGGTCGAGACATTTTATTTTTTATATTCATCGATATAGGTCGAGATATTTTTTTTTTAATATTCATCGATGCATCTAAGTAAGTTATAAGTCGATGAATCAATTTACAAATAGATATATTTGATGATGATCAATTATATATACTAATTAGATTATTCCTTCTTCACAAGTCTATCTCCAGAAGAACCCGACCTTGTGGTCCTAGCGCTTCGCGTTCTTAGATGCGGCTATACCTATATATATATACACACGCACTTCGTTGTACTATATTTACTATATATAGCTTGTTATAGTATATGTTAGTATATTCATTATTTGTATTACACAATAAATTGTTAACAGATTACATTTATATTATTTCAATAGTAAATATTAATGTGATTCAAAAGTTTGACCATGTTTGACCTATGAACCGACCGCAATTGGTCGTTTATTTTCCAGAAATTACATCTACCGACTAAAGTTGATCGGTAAAATCTTCCCCTATAATAACCGACCGACTTTGGTTGGTAAATTCAACTATAAATTTCATAAAATATTTTAAATAAAAATATAATTATTAAATTTAAAAATATGGGTCCACATTACCGACCGATATTGGTCGGTAATCAAAAAGCTCCTTTAACTAAGAAAGTCTAATCATTGTGATCAAATGTTTGATCAATATACCGATCAATTTCGGTCGGCATGTAATTTTAAAAAATATAAAATATATTTTTGATAGTTTTTGATGGTTTTTAGTCGCTTTTATTGATCGATCGATATCACTCGATCGGATTTTCTCGAATTTCTAGCTAGTAGTGTTTAAAATCAGGAAAACTATGATTTTTGAGACAGTATGACAAATCTTTTCACTTTTAAAAGTGTCGCTCTTTTCGTTAGATGCCTTGCGGGCTCCATTTGCTTTAAACTACTTGAATTATAGTGATCAAGATTGCACTTGCAAATATTTTCTCTAATGCCTAGATGTTTTTCTTTTTCTTTTTTGTTTTCCTTTCACAGGATTAACAATATTCATTCTAGGGTTAATTATATGTATGATCACGTAAATTCCATTTTATTGCATAAAAGTCTAACTCTTTCTTATAATGAAAATTTTACTTAAATCTAAGTATCATAGAAAGGCACACAAAACTACTTTTTGTAATAAAAGAATCGCTCAGATTTGGCTAAGTACCATAGAAAAGTACTAGGAGAAAACAAAGTAAACATAGTGACAACAGACAAATATTATTCCATGATACTTAGATAGAGTTGAGTGACTTTTTGATTACAAAAACTATTAATTCTGTGATACTCAAGCAGAATTGAGAATACAAAATAGTATAGTAACTTTAGTATAATAAAGTAAAGTTGAGTGATCATATGAAAAGTTAATTTTACTTTTAACTATGATAAAAAAAAAAACCTAACCCTATCACTAAGACATCGTCGTATTATGTTAATTATCTTAAGAGGCATTTATTGGTGTACAACTGATAGCCAATTATTCCAAGAGACGGCGACGATGACAACAATAACAACTCAATATAATCTCACAAGTGGGATCTGGAGAGGATAGTGTGTACGCAAACCTTATTCCTGTGAGCACGTGATTTTTGCCCTGCTCGAAATACTCCTATAAAAATCAATAAATAGTCTTTAATTAATCATTAGCCATTTTAGGAATTTTATTAGATTTTTAATCACTTATATTTAATTGTAAGTAATTAATTAATTCACGAAAATACCTAAAAATATCATGCATTGCATTTAGGATTTATTTTATATTTTTAGAATTAAATTAATAATTGTTGATTTTATAAATTAAAAAAACCATAAAAATAGTTCATTTTACACTCCTTTTAGTTTTAATGTTTAATTCCTAGAATCTAGCATTATTTTAATTTTTTATAAATAGTTAATTTAGTTTAATTTTACATTTAGATAGATTAGGATTTTTATTGCTAAGTAGTCTAGTCATAAAAATTAAAAAAGGAATTAAAAAATAATAAATAATAATCAAGAGGAAAAAAAAAAGAGGAAGAAGAACCGGATTTGGGCCAGTGTTTTAAATTTAAACCTGGCCCAGTTCAAAATCCAACCGGGCAGCCCAAACACTCATTTTCCCCTTTTTGATCTGAACCGTTGATCTCAACAAGATAAACGGCTCGGAACCCCCCATCATCTCCCTATAAAACTAGCTCAACCCCC
>MCJB01041897.1:17424-33957 GCA_002018475.1 Nicotiana obtusifolia
AACTACCCCCATTCCTTCGTCCCAAACAGACCCCTCTTTCAAACCCTAGCCACCCTTCAAACTCCCGCAGCCATGGCCATTTCTTCTCCAAACCAATCCAAAAATCGTCCAAATCACAACCCAAACAACGATCGACCTCTTTCACCCAAAAAACTACACCTCATCCCGGTCAAAATCATCCCGATTTTGTTTACAAAAATCCGAAAAAAACCTAAAGTTTCAAAATCGGATTTTGGAGGTCGATTTGAGTACGAATGGACTTTAGCCGTGTATTCTTGTTAAGAACACACGGTTAAAGTCAATTTTACTTAAAATCGAAACTTTGCATATCCAAATCAA
Source organism: Nicotiana obtusifolia (assembly GCA_002018475.1). NCBI lineage: Eukaryota > Viridiplantae > Streptophyta > Magnoliopsida > Solanales > Solanaceae > Nicotiana > Nicotiana obtusifolia. The sequence continues at coordinate 17,764 of MCJB01041897.1, forward strand.
GGTATTATACTCCTCGATCATCTTTCTGTTTTTATTTAGTCAGTTAGTTTTATTTTCCATGTCTTATTTTTGTCTGTTTAAACATAGTCTCAGCTTCTACCCCTTTCTTTAGTGGTTTAGTTTTAGATTTTTCATTTTTAGAGTCAAAACAGTCCGTGTCTTGTTATTAGTTGGTCTTTAGATTAGAGTAGTCGAGTCGATAGTGGCTACATTTTAAAGAGGCTACAAATGCAATAGGAACGAATCATTTGGGCATGCCTTGTTCAAATCTGTGAAATGCACGCACATCCGCCACTTCCCATTCTTCTTTTTAACCATTATTACGTTAGCGACCCATTTGGGGGTACTTTGATACCCTGATGGAACCATTTTTCCAGCAGTTTTTCCACCTCCTCGCACACTACCTCATTAATTGTAGAGTTGAATTTACGCTTAACTTGCCTCACTAGAGGGTGGAGTGGGTCGACGTTTAATTTGTGTGTAGCGGTTTCTTTTGGGATGCCCGGTATATCTGCATGGCTAAAAGCAAACAAATCTGCATTAGTTGTTAAGAATTGAGTGTATTTACCTAGTTCTCGAAGCTTGTAGCTGATATAGGCCTTCTTGTTGTGGTCGTTGAGATTCAACTGAACGGGGTTGAGGTCTTCTATGATCGAACCAGCGGCTTCGTCCGTATCTGGTTCCTTGATAACGTTCTCTACTTCCTCTTGCCCCGACCTCAACCGTGTTGATTGCTATGCCTCCTTTTCTTTGTCATTTCTCTGTTGGGTGGCCGTGCTGTTTAAGGCAATGTTGTAGCATTTTTGTGATGCGCACTATTCTCCTCGTATACTGAAAATCCCCCATGGAGTTGAGAATTCAATTACTTGGCATAAGATGGAAGGGACGACTTTCATGGGAAGTATCCATGGTCGTCCCACTATGGCGTTGTACGTGGTGACCTAGTCTATGATGTGAAACGTTGTCTCTAGAGTTACGCCGCCTGGCCAGAACGGGGAGAGTAATTTCCCCGGATGTCTGCTTAACTGCATTGTTAAAACCAGTTAGCGTGATGCAGAGCGACACTATCTTATCTTCGAGTCTCATTTGGGTAAGCACTCGGGGATAAATAATGCACGCGCCGCTCCCGTCATCTATCATATTGGCATTCGACTTGTTGAAGATGATACTTTTTTCTAGTTCATCATACTGCTCGCGGGTGATCGATCGCTTGAGTTTGTGGGTAGTGGTGAACTTCATGTTGTTGATGAAGCTTCATCACTGCCGTCAATGATCATGTTGATGGTACGAGCTGGTGAGGGTGGTTTTAGCGGTCCTTGGTGTTCGCATGCTCTGGCGAAGTTGGTTCTTCCCCTGTCGCTCAGTAACTCTTTGAGGTGACATTGTCGCAACATGTTTACGACGTCTTGCCTCAAGGCGATGCAATCCTCAGTTTTGCGGAGTTTGCCTATGACAACATCTACCAGTCGAGCATTCAGATAGCTCCCTATGAGGCATTATATGGGAGGCAGTGTCGTTCGCCAGTTGGATGGTTCAAGCCGGGGGAGGCTCAGTTGCTGGGTGCAGATTTGGTACAAGATGCTTTGGATAAGGTCTAGATTATTTAGGATCGACTTCGCACTACTCAGTCTAAGAAGAAGAGTTATGCCGACCGTAGAGTTCGTGATGTTGCATTCATGGTTGGAGAGGAATATTGCTCCGGATATCACCTATGAAGGGTGTGATGAGGTTCGGAAAGAAGGGCAAGTTGAGCCCTAGGTATATCAGACCCTTTGAGATTCTTGAGAGGGTGGGTGAGGTAGCCTACAAGCTCGCATTGCCACCTAGTTTATCAACAGTCCATCCGGTGTTCCATGTCCCCATGCTCCGGAAGTATCACAGTGATCCGTCCCATGTGTTAGATTTCAGCTCAGTCCAATTGGACAAGGATTTGACTTATGAGGAGGAGCTGGTGGCTATTCTAGCCCGGCAGGTCTGCCAGTTTAGGTCTAAGAGTTATCCTTTAGTTCAAGTACAGTGTCGAGGTCATTCGATGGAGGCAGCCATGTGGGAGTCCGAGTCAGACATGCGGAGTAGATAACCACATCTTTTCACCCGTCCAGGTACCTTTCTATGTCCGTTCAATGACGAATGTTTGTTTTAGATGTGGAGAATGTGATGACCCGATAGGTCATTTTCAGTTTTAGCCCTCATTTTTGTGTTTCGAAACCTCGATTAGCTGCATTTAGCCTCCTCGATTTGCATGCACATTCCGTGTCTTTTTCTATGAGGTTTTTATGAGAAAATTGTTGAAAATGTGAAATCGTGCCTTAAAACTCATTTGAGTTGACTTCGATCAACGTTTTGAGCAAACGGACCCGGATAAGTGTTTTAATGGTCCCGGTGGGTCCGTATTATGATTTAGGACATGGGCATATGCCCGGAATCGAATTCGGAAGTCCCTAACTTGATTTAACGTAATTTGTTGAAAACTAGTAATTTAAAAATTTAAAGAATTTCTAAGTTTGACCATAGTTTAACTTTGTTGTTACCGAGTCCGAATTTGGTTTCGGAACTTGGTACAAGTTTGTCACAGTATGTATGACTTGTCTGCAAATTTTGGTGCAAAACGGAGTTGATTTGATGTGATTCGGACATCCGGTTGAGAAATTTCATGTTCTAAAGTTTCATTGAAATTTTCATTCATTTTGATGTTCGATCCACAGTTGTATGTGTTATTTTGGTGTTTTGAACGCGCGAGCGAGTTCATATGATGTTTTTACACTTGTATGCATGTTTGATTGGAGCCCGAAGGGGGCTCGCGTGAGTTTCGGATAGGCTACGGATGGTCTGAACTTAGAAAAATTTGCTGGTTTTTGAGAGTCTACTGTACCTGGTGTGTTCTTCTTCGCGATCGTGAATACTCGCACGATCGCAAAGAGTAAACTGGGCTAGGGGAGGTTTTTCTCTATGCGAACGCGAGGCTGTGTACGCGAACGCGAAGCTGAGGTAGGATCACCTTTCGTGAATGTGACCAGCACTACGCGAACGCGAAGAGCAAGGGGCTTGGGAGGGGATCTGGGGTTTGCTCTACGTGAACGCGATCCAAGGCTCGCTAACGGGATGGCCAGGAGGGACAGACCATCGCGAATGCATGCATCCCCTCGCGAACGCGTAGGCCTTTAGCCGCTGCTGCTTTGCGATCGCGTCAGGTTTCTCGCGAACACGATGAACACCTGACGCCCAGACTTTAAAATATTTCAAACACGGGATTTCACCCATTTTTCACCATCTCTTCATTAGAGTTCGGCCTAGAGGCGATTTGGAGGAGAAATTTCATCACCCCTTCATAGGTTAGTGTACTTTAACTTGTTTTCTTCCATTTTCATCAACACCATTAAATTCTAACCTTAATCTATGTTCCTTCATGGTATCAATTAGAGATTTGGGAAGAATTGGGGGATTTTGTAAAATTGAGATTTAGACCTCAAATTGAGGTCGGATTACGGAACTAATTGCAGCATGCAACCTGATCCAAACAACATACCCGTGGCAGCATGCCACCCGACACATAACAATAAATAAGGAAATACATATCAAGCCATAATGCTCATACCTATGAAATACCCGAATATCGACCACAAGCACGCCAAGTGCAAGTTGGCTCCGATGGGGTTGAGGGGGAGTGGATTCGAACTAAATAACGAGAACGATCCTTTCAAGAACGAACTTTTATGGTTTATGAGGGAAGTGAACACCCACATGGACCAAATCTTGGGCACGCCACCAGTGTTGAAAGGCCTCGACTTAAAGAAGTATACTCAATTGCCATACAAGCCAAGTGTGGCACCAGAATTAAAGTTGTCAAAATGCCCGATGTGCCAAAGTATATCGGAACTTCAGACCCTCAAGAGCACATTACCACCTACACAACTGTGGTAAAAGGAAATGATTAGTTCCTCACGAAATTGAATCTGTTTTGCTGAAGAAATTTGGAGAAACTCTTAGGAGGGGAGCATTGACATGGTATTCACTGTTACCTGAGCATTCCATAGACTCCTTTGAGATGCTCGCGGACTCTTTAAGGCTCATGTCGGGGCTAGAAAAGTACAGGTCCAAAAGGTCAACATATTCAGGATTGGGCAAGGAGAGTCCGAGTTACTACGAGAATTCGTTACCCGATTCCAGAAGGAGAAAATGTTACTCCCAGCTGTCTCGGATGGATGGGTGGCTGAAGCATTTACCAAGGGATTGAATCGGAGAAGTTCAGACGCTTCCCGGAGATAGAAGGAAAGCTTGCTTGAGTTTCAAGCAACGACTTGGGTCGATGTCCACAACCAGTACGAGTCAAAGATAAGGATCGAAGATGATCAGGTTGATTTTTCATCGTCGACAAAAGGACGGGAGAAGAATGGAGAAAAATCAAAAGACGATTACGACATGGATAGACAAACTTCGAGAGGCCAAGTTTTGCCCTATAAACGGACCGAGGGTCGCAGCAGAAGCTTCTGGACAGCGGACAGGTCCGTCATTGACAGAAGGACGGATTGCGGTTGGAAATTTAAGTAAAAAACGGACTGATTAGGAAAATTAACTTTGGGCTGTTTCTTGCGAATCGGGTCAACTTGACTCGTTAAAATTAAAAGTCAGTGAAATTAGTAGAAGTTTCCAGAAGCCTCGAGTGGCAATTTTAAACAAGCAAAAAAGACTTGGAGGAGGGAGGGTAGAGGGGGGGGCCAAGGGTAGTTTTCCAAAGTTCATAACAGATTTCTGTTAGGAAGTCTGTTAAAGGGGAATCTGTTGGGGAGTGGGAGTGGGGATACCGTGTGAGTTTTATTAACAGAAAAAAAAGAATAAAATCTAGAGGGGAGGGGGGTCTATTTTGGGTTTGGTATATAAAAAGAGATAGGTCAGTCGTTCAAAAAGGGGGAGAAAGTGACAATTGAAGAAAAAAATATAAAAATCTGAAACAGAAAGTTCGAAGCATTTTTGAGCTAAAATTTGGCATTTGATTCTCTTGAAGTAGAATAAGTTGAGGCTGCTGTTAGCTGGCTGCTGCTACATCAAGATATTTAGGGGTTCGCTTTAAATAAGTATGTTCTCACGTCGCTTTGTAATTGCAACAATGTGAATGAAATGCACTGTTTGATCGAAGGGTGATTGATCTCTTTTATCTAAGAATGACTTTGTCGTTTCTACTCATACTGTTGCATACGTTCCTTTGAGCTGATGTTCTGTTTCATCTTGCTTGGCTTACTTGATCATAGTTGATAGTTGTTCCAGTATCGATTTAATGATTACTACTACTCCTTTACTCGAAATCTCGCTTTTGTTTGTTTTATCTATTTACTCTATCGTCGTTAATGGTCAGACCTTGTAGCACCAAATCAATGCTGTCTCACGCTCAACATTTGAGATTCTGTTTAGTTGTCTGCTTATAGTGGATAAATGTGTCTTGAGTACTGGCCAGAACTGCTTTTGGATTAGTCACTGGTTTTCTATCGTCTACGTTATCGTAATGATATGAACACTCAATGAATTATAAAGCATATATTCAGCTTAGTCATTCTAGTTAGAATTGAGCAGTTCCTATCTCTATAATCAATTAATAGATTTACACTATGCTCGAGTTGACTGGAGCCGGTAATTAGTTGTTCTAGCAATCGTGTTGATAAAAATGCATAAGTGGCTAGAATCTAAACCAGACTATTAGGAATCAACGCCATAGTGTTTGTTTTCCAGAAAAATGGACATTCGTTTTGTTGGCTATGCTTGTAATTCAGTCCATCTCACTGGAAATCAATTAGCTTGTTTCAAGGTTTACCCTTTTTGACAACAGCCCTGTTAATGGTAAAATTAGATGGTGGCCAGTTTTTTAAAGTTATGGCTATGTTTGTAATTGTGTAAATGGGCAGTGTTTTAAGCCTACTCTTTTGGCAGTAGTGCTTTACTGTAAACTATGATTGTATTCTTTTTATTAAGTTGGCTAGACGGGAAATAATGCTGTTAATAAAAAATCCAGATTATAGTTGTGTTCGTTAATTTTATGGCTATATATTTTTAACTAAGTTGTGTTGATTGATTTATTTTCAGATGGTTGTGGTAGAAATGGTGTTATTAATGCAAATTTCAAGATATGGTTGTCTTCAAGAAGCTGCCAGCTGCGTATATAATTGATCACACGTCACTTGAATGTATGCATTTTAATAAAAAAAAATCGAATGAAGCTGCTTTTTGCTTTTAAAATTAGCCTCGAAGATTCAAATTGTTTAGTTTACACATTTGATTGGCTATATTGGCAAATGAGCTTGTATTGGGCGATTGATATTGGGTTCAATTCACTACTCATTGGAAATTAACTACCATAATTGCCGATGCAATTTTCTAATAACAATACCTAGTATTAGAAGTTACTTTAGATTAATAGAGGTGTGCCATATAATTAACAACGATCACCAATGGCCCTCTTAATTAATTAAAGAGTAAGATTAGAGTAAGTAAGCTTTGACGCTTCAAACCTTAATAGCTCGATTTTAAGCGCGATTAACTATATTGTGACTATGGGTACGGTTCCCGTGACATAGTAATAATGTCAACTTCGAGGGTGCCTTTTAGGTAACCCGATTTATAGCTTTAAATAATAAAGGCTTTCGAACTAATTCGAGGCGTGCCATACCAAATGAATTTACAAACATATGGCCCTCATTAATGAAACACTTAGAAAATCGAGGTGCGCTATTTAGCGAATTCCATGTCCCTCGAAGAACTTAAAACGCGTAGTTTGCTTTAAGCGCGTTATTCTAATAGTTTAATTTCCTGAATTCGGGTGTGCATTTATGTGACCCAAATCCCAAATCCCAATGTTAAATTAAAAGGGGTTACAAATTGCGGGTGCATTTGTGTGACGTAATTTGTGACATATTTTGATTAACATTCCAATTCTCTGATAATTCTAAAAGCGGGAAGGCAAAATAAAGGAAGATGCACTATAGGATAATAATAGGTATTAAAATCAGATAATAAGCCGATTATGACAATGAAGCGACCGTGCTAGAACCACGGAACCCGAGGGTGCCTGACACCTTCCCTCGGGTTAACATAATTCCTTACCTAGAATTTCTGGTTCGCAGACTTCGTTAAGAAAGTCAAAGCTTTTCCTCGATGTGGGATAAAACCGATGACTTGGAACACCAATCTAAAATTTTCAAGTGGCGACTCTGAAAATAAATTAAATAATCCCATTTCGACTGATGTCACTTTAATTGGAAAAACTCTTTTATATATTCCTCACTCGGGGGTGTAAGAAAAGAGGTGTGACAGCTCTAGCGACTCTGCTGGGGATCGAACCCAAAATCTCTGGTTCAGGGTTCAAGAATTCGAGCTTAATATGATTGCTATTTTTTGGCTTTTATCCGAGTTTTATTGCCTATTATGCCTAATGTGCTAAATGACGCTTTTACCGCTTTAATATTATTTGAACTGTTTATAAAACTGTTCCGAACCTTTCTCTTCTCATCTTCGGGGATGTGCACGCTGGCCGTCACTCTCTATTCTGTTAGTTTCTTACCATGAATAAGAAAGAGGCCGGATAAGTTACAAAGTCGGATGGCCTTTTGATGCCCTGTACGTAGCCCCCTCCTCGGCTCGAGTTGTCTGCTCGGGTTCACAGTCTAGAACAATACCCAAGTTTCAGCTTAGAATAACATAATCTCATGCCGGATCCCTAGTAGGAACTTTTATTTGCATCACGTGCATTTGACTTAGGGGACAGGTGACCCTGAAATCAAAGACCAACATGATGCATAATTCACGTGCTACTTGCGCATTATTTCGCCTCGGTTTGCGTGTTGACCGGCTATTAGAATAAAATTAGAAAAATAGAAAAATGAAAAGATGAAAGGCAAAGTTGAGAAAATTGAGTCGTAACACATTGTCCAAAAAAAAAAACTTGGTGCCCAAGATAAGTCAAAACTCTGCTGAAATTTCGAAAAAAAGATATAGAAAACGAAAATTTCTGATTTTCAAAATTAAGAGAAAAACCAAATATTTTTCGGAATCAAGAGAGAAAAAAACAGAAAAGAAGACAAAATTTTTCGGGAAAAAAAAAAGAATTATTTTTTTTTAAAAAAAATCCAAATATTTTGTCTTTCTAAAACAGAAAAATTCCAAATATTTTCTTTCTTATTTTTGAAAAGCTCAAAAAAAATAATATCTTTTTTTTCTTTTGTAAATAAATATATAAAATAAAATTCAACATATGTTTTGTGCATAAAAACTCAAAAAAAAAAAGAAAAAAAAAAAGAAAAAAAATTTCTGCTTTCCCTAAATATTCTTTTCTTGCTTTTGTAGATGAAATGAAAGTTCAAAACTATTTTGCATCAAAAAATTCACAAAAATACTTTCGTTCTTGATTTTGATAATAAATAGAATCTTAGGAATTCAAGGCAATGAAAATTTTCCTTTCTTCCTTGAAAAAGATAAAACATATTCAAACAAAGAAATATTTTCTTTGAAACTTATCCAAAAAAAAAAGGAGAGAAATTTTTTCCAAAAAATCCATAAATACCCTTTCTTGCAAAAATAGCTGTGTTATTCAAAGGTTGGCAAAACCGGAATGAAACACGCAACCGTTGTGAAACATATAGGAACACATTTAACTGCTTAGGTGCATCACACCCCAATGTGCGATTACCTATCTGTTATTTGTTCAATCTAACCGGTTTGCTTTTTGAGCTATAGGTTTCTTCAAATAGGTGGTTAGTTTGTTGGCATCCTGGCAAGTCATCCGTACAACACCCGATCGAAGCGCCAAACAATCATGGCTAGCCAAGAAATAGACACTGGAGTTGTAGACCCGCCGAGAGAGATTGTTGAGTCGGAGTCAGAACTACAAGAGGAGGTCCGGAGGTTGAAACACCAGATGGCGGAAATGTATCAAGCATGGATTAAGGGACACCCTCCACCCTCATTCTCTACCAACTACACAGAAAATCCTGCTTCCGTTCCACCACTCTCTCAATCCCAGATGGCCAATGTCATTGACCTTTCCCCATAACATGTACCTGGCTTTACCCCTTACCACAATTACCCCGGCACTTCGACTCAAACCTTTCATGCTCCACCAGCCAAAACAACCTCATACCCCGCTCCGACATCTGCTCCTATTTTCGTACCCCCTCCACAGGCTACTCTCCACCGATCCTCTAATGAACCCGAATTTCCTGCCCCGGATGCCCACTACCATGCACCGGAGCCCACTTTCAAAATCCCAGATCCTTACTCCTACATGCCCCAATTTGAGCCTCATGTTGAAATTGACAAACCACCCAAGAATGCAGAGCAGGAGGAGATGCTTAGGAAGTTACAGAGTCTCGAGCAATCATTGAGAAATATGCAAGGGTTGGGAAATCAGGTGAGTGTGGCCTATAAGGACCTATGTTTGTTTCCCGATGTCCAACTGCCTGCTGGGTTCAAGATGCCCAAGTTCAACTTGTATGATGGACACGGAGATCCTGTTGCCCACCTAAGGGGTTATTGCAGCAAAATGAGAGGTGCCGGAGGAAAAGACGAATTGCTAGTGGCCTACTTCAGCCAAAGTCTGAGTGGGGCAGCCCTAGAATGGTACACCCGCCAGGACAGTAACAGGTGGTACACTTGGGATGATATGGCTCAGGCTTTCGCCCGACACTTTCAGTACAACATAGACATTGTTCCAGACCGGATATCTCTGACCAAGGTGGAGAAGAAGCCCAGTGAAAGCTTTAGAGAATATGGGTTCCGTTGGAGGGAGCAAGCCGCACAAGTCAATCCTCCGATGGAAGAAGATGAGATGGTTAAATACTTTCTTCAAGCCTTGGAGCCCACTTACTATGGGCACTTGATCTCAGCCATTGGTAAGTCTTTCAATGATGTAGTAAAGATGGGAGAAATGGTAGAAGAGGGGCTCAAATCCAACAAGATTATGAGTTATTCTGCTATAAAAGCAACCACCCAGGCAATCCAGAGTGGTACTGGAGATTTGCTAGGCAAGAAGAAAAAGGAGGATGTTTCTATGTTTGTCTCCGGATCATGGCAGGGGCAGAAGGGTTCCCCTCACCACTACACCCATCCTCAACCTCGACCTCAAACTTACACCCAAGCTCCATATAATACTCCTCAACATTACTTTTCCCCGCAAAACCCCCAAGACTTATCTAGACCACCCCAATATTTCGTTCACCATGCCCAGTCATATGCTCAACCCCCTCCTTATCCACAATGGCGTGCCCCCGTCCCCCAAAATACCTACCCAGCTCCACAAAATGCCTACCCATTCCCACAACCTTACCAAAACACCAATGGTCCACTCTTGCGACCAAGACCAGAGTATAGGAGAGAAAAGCAACAGCGGAAACAAACTTTTACCCCGCTTGGAGAATCCCATGCTAGTCTATTCCAAAGGTTAAGGCAGTTGGATGTCTTGAGGCTAATTGAATCAAAAACACCAAATCCTCCTCCAAAGAACCTTGATTATTCTCTATGATGTGCCTACTGCTCTGATGCCCCGGGCCACGACATAGAAAAGTGTTGGCACCTGAAACGGGCGATCCAAGAGCTCATTAATACGAACCAAATTGTTGTCCAAAGCCCAGACACTCCGAACATCAATCAAAATCCTCTCCCTGCCCATGAAGAGACACATATGATTGAAGTAGTTTACAAGGACGGGGAGCCCAAGAAGTCTTATAAGTCCGTCATGATGATTCGAGCCAGTAAAAACAATTTGGTTAAGGATCCAGATTTCACCAAAGCAAAGCAAATGTGCAGTTCGTCGGCCCAAACATGAAGCTTAGCAATTGGGAAGTTACTCCTCTCCCCACCAGGAAGGAGTTTTGGTAGTTTGCTTTATTTCCTTTCCTGTTATCTAGGTCGTTCCAGGGTTGTAATCCGGATATTGCTTTAGTTTTACTTATTGTGATGCTCAAACCCTTCTATCCTTTTATTTTCAATGAAATGCAATCTCCCGTTTTATTTTGTTCTTTTGTACAGTTCTTTTTATGCTGGTTGCAGTGACATGACATGCATGAGGAATTTTCAGCCAAGTCTTAAAAGCCAATCTAATTCTGAAATAACAATCCAAGAAATAGAATATAATGAGGAAATAGAATATGATGGAGAAGCAGCATTTGAGCAAATCAGTAAAGAGCTAAAACAATTTGAAGAAAATCCGAAACCTAATTTGAGTGAGACTGAAGCAATCAATTTAGGGGACCAGGATGATGTTAGGGAAACCAAGATAACTGTGCATATAGAACCACAATTGAAGGAGGAAATAATCAAAACATTGTTTGAGTACAAAGATATATTTGCTTGATCATATGACGAGATGCCGGGTTTGAGCACTGATCTGGTAGTCCATAAATTGCCAACTGATCCAGCATACAACAAAAAGGTACGCCCTCAGAAATTTGAAGTAGGCCAGATAGTATTGAAACACATTCTTCCTCACCAGGCGGAAGCTAAAGGCAAATTCGCCCTTAACTGGCACGGACCATTCGTTGTGACAAGAGTGTTGCCAAATGGTGCTTTGCATTTGACAGACATGGAAGGCAAATATGTAGATATGGCTATCAATTCTGATGCAGTTAAGAGATACTATGTATGATTTCTTCGCTCATCTTCAATTGTATTTTGTACTTGGCATGTTAAACGTTGAAATGACGAAGGCATTTTATTCTGCTACCCAAACACTTTAATCATTTGCTACCCTCTTGAGCCTTACTTATTTTCCTTCATATCCCTCTTTTGGAATCAGTAGCAGAAACAAGGAAGAAAAAAAAAAGAAAGAAGAAAAAAGAAGAAAAAAAGAAGAAGAAGAAGAAGAAGAAAAAAGATAGAAAAAAGAAGAAGAAAAGGAAAAAAAGGAAACAAAAAGAAGAAAAAAAGAGAGAAAAAGAAGAAGAAAAGAAAAAAAAAGAAAAAGAAAAAAGGGAAGAAGAAGAAGAAGGGAAGAAAGAAGAAAAGAAAGGAAGAAACAAACAAAAGAAAAAAAGAAGGAAAGAAAAGAGAAAAAGGGGAACAAAAACAAATAACTTTTAGTTTTGAACTACGTTTGACCTGATTCCTTTTAAGGATACGTAGGCAGCCTTATGGTTCGGTCTCATCAAAGTAAAAATAAAAATCCCCACAGACCCCTAAGGAACTGGGGCAGAAGTTTTTAAATTCGAAAATATCTGATTCCAAAAGTTGTAATTTCACCCCTATTTCATCTGAATTATTTTGAGCCTTCATGCCACCCTTTCTTTCTAACCTTGTCCAAAAGCCTACATTACGGTCCAAAGAAATACCTTATGATCAATCTTGGAGGATGTCGGGTCAAGTGAGATAGAGACATGATTTGCATCAAGGGCAACACTCCATTAATGAGATGAGAAAAAATATAAAATGAGAGAGTCTTATTGGTGAAAACCCTTACAGGCGCCATAAGGCGATGGTGAGATGTGAGAAATTTAAAATGAGAGAGTCTTATCGGTGAAAATCCTCACGGGCACCGGAAGGCGACAGTGAGTTGAAAGGTAAACAAGTGAGAAAAAGCTTGTTGCTGGAAAACTTTCGGGACACTACAAGTCAAGAAGACTTGCAATTTTACAAAGAAATGGGATCAGTGAACGCCGGTTTTGAAGAATGGAGTCATGCCGTGAGTTGAATATGATTGGTCGGACGGACTGGGCTGATCATTCCAAAATGCATGTCATGATCATTGGAGCTGGCTGTCTCCCTCAGATATGTTTTTCTTTTTTAAATTTCCTTCATCTATGTTCAAGTTTCCTTTTGTTCCTTTTGTCCAAAATAATTACACTTTACTTTTGAGTCCATTTTCATGAGTTTCCTTCGAATTAGCCATGTTGAATAAGCAGGAAAGGACTTCAAACCTTACTACCAGCTTCTAAATTGCACAAAGCTGAACGCGGCCAAGCATATCACAAGGGACATAATTTAGAATGAGCGGTATGTAGATAACCGAAGTTTAGGCAATAAGGTAATTCTTGAGTGTTGAGAAAATACAAGGATGCAGCTACGTCTAGAATGAAAATGCAATGCAGCGTGTAAGGATAAGAGATTGGGGTCAGTTAGAAACTTTGAGGTCCAATCCCAATCAAAGGTCAAACAATTCTTTGCTCGTTCGGAGCAGCTCATCAGGATGAAGCATGGCAGTCAGCAGAAGCAGATCCCCAGCAGAACCAAACTTGAATATATTCCCCAGCAGAAGCAGACCCTCAGTAACGACGCCACAAACTAACTACCACATTTTTTCAAACTAACAAGATTTTTCTAAAACAGGAAGCAGGAAAATTTGTCAATCCAAAGCCCTCTTGGGAAGAGGACATGGCTCAGGAGGCAACAATTTCTATTCAAGAATTTCCCAAGAAGAGAGCATGGCTCAAGGAAATTTAATTTTAGTCTTCAGGACCCTCCTGGATAATGGGATTTAATTTTAGTTTTCAGGACCCTCCTGGATAATGAGATTTAATTTTTAATTTTCAGGACGCTTCTGGATAATGGGATTTAATTTTAGTCTTCAGGACCCTCCTGGATAATGGGATTTAATTTTAGTTTTCAGGACCCTCCTGGATAATGGAATTTAATTTTTAGTTTTCGGGACCCTCCTGGATAATGGGATTTTAATTTTAGTTTTCGGGACCCTCCTGGATAATGGGATTTAATTTTTAATTTTCAGGACCCTCCTGAATAATGGGATTTAGTTAAAACTTCCTAGGACCCTCTTGAATGATGGGATTTTGCTTTAAAAATTTCAGGACCTCCCTGGATAATGAGACTTTAATTTTAAACTTCTCAGGACCATCCTGAATAATGTGACGTTAGTTTTAAATTCCTCAGGACCCTCCTGAATAATGAGATTTAATTCTAAAACTTCTCAGGACCCTCCTGAATAATGGGATTTAGCTTTAAAAATTTTAGGACCCTCCTGAATAATGGGATTCAATTTTAAACTTCTCAGGACCCTCTTGAATAATGGGATTTAGCTTTTAAAATTCTTAGGAGTCTTTTAGGTAGCAAGATTTGAATCCCCGCGGATATGCCCAGGTTCCAAACTAGGGCAGAAAAGTTTCTTTTGTTTGGTTCTGTTGTGATATCAGACACCCACCTGGACAACGAGGGAATATAATTCAAGCTTTGTAAGTCAGGCACCCACCTGGACAACGAGGGAATACAATTCGAGTTTTGAAAATCAGGCACCCACCTAGATAACGAGGGAATATAATCAAGTTTTAGTAGCAGGCACCCATTTGGAAAATGAGGGCATTTATTTTAGAATTTAGTTCAAGTTTCAAAGTTCAAGTCAGAAGCACCAGGAGCCCGCCTGAAGAATAGGGTCAAGTCAAGTTAGGAATAGCAAAAGCTCGCCTCAAGAATGCGAGTCAACAGCTCGAGATGCACAAGAAGATTCAAGATCAAGTTTCAAGAATTTTATAACTCATAGTTGATAGACATAGCTAGTTTAGTTTCTTATTTTCTATTTTTGGTGTAATAAGGAGCGCAGCAAGCAGTAACAGCAGCAGCAACGAAAATCACAGCTTCCTTGTAGTCTCAGCTACCAAAACTTCTAGAACTACACTGACCTGATTCCTTTATAGCTAAGGATATGTAGGCAACCCTTGAAGCAAGGTTCGGTCAGACTCTTTTCAAAATGCTTCTTATAGAGTTTGGGATAGGCAAAAATCCCGCAGAATTGCTCATCTTATCTTTGCCCGAAAACCCTTCGTGTCTCCAAGCAAAGAGGGGCAGCTATGAGCACGTGATTTTTGCCCTGCCCGAAATACTCCTATAAAAATCAATAAATAGTCTTTAATTAATTATTAGCCATTTTAGAAATTTTATTAGATTTTTAATCACTTATATTTAATTGTAAGTAATTAATTAATTCATGAAAATACCTAAAAATTATCATGCATTGAATTTAGGATTTAGTTTTACATTTTTAGGATTGAATTAGTAATTGTTGATTTTATAAATTAAATAAACCATAAAAATAGTTCATTTTACACTCCTTTTAGTTTTAATGTTTAATTCCTAGAATCTAGCATTATTTTAATTTTTTATAAATAGTTAATTTAGTTTAATTTCACATTTAGATAGATTAGGATTTTTATTACTAAGTAGTCTAGTCATAAAAATTAAAAAAGGAATTAAAAAATAATAAATAATAATCAAGAGAAAAAAAAAAGAGGAAGAAGAACCGGATTTGGGCCAGTGTTTTAAATTTAAACTTGGCCCAGTTCAAAATCCAACCGGGCAGCCCAACACTCATTTCCCCCTTTTTGATCTGAACCGTTGATCTCAACAAGATCAACGGCTCGGAACCCCCCATCATCTCCCTATAAAACCGTCTCAAACCCCTCCCCCCACCCTCATTCCTTCGTCCCAAACAGACCCCTCTTTCAAACCCTAGCCACCCTTCAAACTCCCACAGCCATGGCCATTTCTTCTCCAAACCAGTCCAAAAATCGTCCAAATCACAACCCAAACAACGATCGGCCTCTTTCACCCAAAAAATTACACCTCATCCCGGTCAAAATCATCTCGATTTTGTTTACAAAAATTCGAAAAAAATCTAAAGTTTCAAAATCGGATTTTGGAGGTCAATTTGAGTACAAATGGACTTTAGCCGTGTGTTCTTGTTAAGAACACACGGTTAAAGTCAATTTTACTTAAAATCGAAGCTTTGCATGTCCAAATCGAGGTATTATACTCCTCGATCATCTTTCTGTTTTTATTTAGTCAGTTTTATTTTCCATGTCTTATTTTTGTTTGTTTAAACATAATGTCAGCTTCTACCCCTTTCTTTAGTGGTTTACTTTTGGATTTTTCATTTTTAGAGTCAAAACAATCCGTGTCTTGTTATTAGTTAGTATTTAGATTAGAGTAGTCGAGTCGATAGTGGCTACATTTTAAAAAGGCTACAAATGCAATAGCCTCTGAAATTTAAGTCCAAAACGGACTGGTTAGAAAAATTAACTTTGGGCTGTTTGTTGCGAACCAGGTCAACTTGACCCGTTAAAATTAAAAGTCAGTGAAATTAGTAGAAGTTTCCAGAAGGCCTCGAGTGGCAATTTTAAACAAGCAAAAGAGACTTGGGGTAGGGAGGGCGGAGACGGGATCGGTTATGGTGATTCTTTTGCATTCTTGTGATTTGGAGACTGGGAGTCTTAGTGG
>MCJB01041897.1:34220-65288 GCA_002018475.1 Nicotiana obtusifolia
AAAGAATACTTTTCCAAAGTTCATAACAGATTTCTGTTAGGAAGTCTGTTAGAGGGGAATCTGTTGGGGAGTGGGAGTGGGGATACCGTGTGAGTTTTATTAACAAAAAAAAAAAAAGAATAAAATCTAGAGGGGAGGGGGGTTTGTTTTGGGTTTGGTATATAAAAAGGGATAGGTCAGTCGTTCAAAAAGGGGGAGACAGTGACAATTGAAGAAAAAATATAAAAATCTGAAACAGAAAGTTCGAAGCATTTTTTGAGCTAAAATTTGGCATTTGATTCTCTTGAAGTAGAACAGGTTGAGGCTGCTGTTAGCTGGCTGCTGCTACGTCAAGATATTTAGGGGTTCGCTTTAAATAGGTATGTTCTCACGTTGCTTTGTAATTACAACAATGTGAATGAAATGCACTGTTTGATCGAAGGGTGATTGATCTCTTTTATCTAAGAATGACTCTGTCGTTTCTGCTCATACTATTGCATACGTTCCTTTGCGCTGATGTTCTGTTTCATCTTGCTTGGCTTACTTGATCATAGTTGATAGTTGTTCCGGTATCGATTTAATGATTACTACTACTCCTTTACTCGAAATCTCGCTTTTGTTTGTTTTATCTATTTACTCTATCGTCGTTAATGGTCAGACCTTATAGCACCAAATCAATGTTGTCTCACGCTCAACATTTGAGATTCTGTTTAGTTGTCTGCTTATAGTGGATAAATGTGTCTTGAGTACTGGCCAGAACTGCTTTTGGATTAGTCACTGGTTTTCTATCGTCTACTTTATCGTAATGACATGAATACTCAATGACTTATAAAGCATATATTCAGCTTAGTCATTCTAGTTAGAATTGAGCAGTTCCTATCTCTATAATCAATTAATAGATTTACACTATGCTCGAGTTGACTGGAGCTGGTAATTAGTTATTCCAGCAATCGTGTTGATAAAATGCACAAGTGGCTAGAATCTAAACCAGACTATTAGGAATCAACACCATAGTGTTTGTTTTCCAGAAAAATGGACATTCATTTTGTTGGCTATGCTTGTAATTCAGTCCATCTCACTGGAAATCAATTAGCTTGTTTCAAGGTTTACCTTTTTTGAAAACAGCCCTGTTAATGGTAAATTAGATGGTGGCCAGTTTATTAAAGTTATGGCTATGTTGGTAATTGTGTAAATGGGCATTGTTTTACGCCTACTCTTCTGGCAGTAGTGCTTTACTGTAAACTATGATTGTATTCTTTTTATTAAGTTGGCTAGGCGGGAAATAATGCTGTTAATAAAAAATCCAGATTATAGTTGTGTTCGTTAATTTTATGGCTATATATTTTTAACTAAGTTGTGTTGATTTATTTATTTTAAGATGGTTGTGGTAGAAATGGTGTTATTAATGCAAATTTCAAGATGTGGTTGTCTTCAAGAAGCTGCCAGCTGCGTATATAATTGATCACACGTCACTTGAATGTATGCATTTAAAAAAAAATCGAATGAAGCTGCTTTTTGCTTTTAAAATTAGCCTCAAAGATTCAAATTGTTTAGTTTACACATTTGATTGGCTATATTCGCGAATGAGCTTGTATTGGACGATTGATATTGGGTTCAATTCACTACTCATTGGAAATTAACTACCATAATTGCCGACGCAATTTTCTAATAACAATACCTAGTATTAGAAGTTACTTTAGATTAATAGAGGTGTGACATATAATTAACAACGATCACCAATGGCCCTCTTAATTAATTAAAGTGTAAGATTAGAGTAAGTAAGCTTTGACGCTTCAAACCTTAATAGCTCGATTTTAAGCGCGATTAACTATATTATGACTATGGGTACGGTTCCCGTGACATAGTAACAATGTCAACTTCAGGGGTGCCTTTTAGGTGACCCGATTTTACAGCTTTAAATAATAAAGGCCTTCGAACTAATTCAAGGCGTGCCATACCAAATGAATTTATAAATATATGACCCTCATTAATGAAACACTTAGAAAAATCGAGGTGTGCTATTTAGCGAATTCCATGGCCCTCGAAGAACTAAAAGTGCGTAGTTTGCTTTAAGCGCGTTATTCTAATAATTTAATTTCTGGAATTCGGGTGCGCATTTATGTGACCCAAATCCCAAATCCCAATGTTAAATTAAAAGGTGTTACAAATTGTGGGTGCATTTGTGTGACGTAATTTGTGACATATTTTGATTAACATTGCAATTCTCCGATAATTCTAAAAGCGGAAAGGAAAAATGAAGGAAGATGCACTGTAGGATAATAATAGGTATTCAAATCAGATAATAAGCCGATTATAACAATGAAGCGACCGTGCTAGAACCACGGAACTCGAGGGTGCCTGACACCTTCCCTCGGGTTAACAGAATTCCTTACCTAGAATTTCTGATTCGCAGACTTCGTTAAGAAAGTCAAATCTTTTCCTCGATGTTGGATAAAACTGGTGACTTGGAACACCAATCTAAAATTTCAAAGTGGCTACTTTGAAAATAAATTAAATAATTCCATTTCGACTGATGTCACTTTAATTGGAAAAACTCTTTTATATACTCCTCACTCGGGGGTGTACGAAAAGAGGTGCAACAATCCCTATCATGGGGGTAGAGAGACTGTTTTCGATAGATCTTTGGCACTAGAAGATGAAAAGAGATAATAGAACTGTAACAACAACATATCGAGGCCAGAAAGATAATACCAACGACCTAATTAGAATCAGAAAAATAAATGAAAAAGGCAATATCAATAATCAGTAACAATGACAAGGTACTAGAAAACCGGAGCGAAAAATAGTATGAACACATCACGTACCACTAACATACTAAAATAAAACACTAACAAACTAGCCTTATACCCAATACGATATAAGAGAAAATAACATGACATTAGAATATATGATTGCGATTAGCCGATGATAAATCATGGCAAAGTAATATGGTAAATATTTTTAAAAAGAGGCTAAAATTCTGTATGTGCTGAAAATCCATCCTTCTAGTCCTATCTTGCTTGTTTTGGTCTCTGCAATTTTCATTGTAATTTTAAATCACCTATAGCAACAACAACAACAATAATAATAACAAACCTATCATAATCCCATAAAATAAGATCGGGGATAAAGTGTATGCAGACCTTACCCCTACCTTATGAAGATAGAGGTTGTTTCCGATAAACCCCTAGCTCAAGATAAAAATAAAAAAAGAAGATACAACACGTAGAAACATAAAAAAGATTAGGTGATAAGGAGACATGATGAAAGAATAATCGAACCAAAAGGATCAACATAAGGTAAAAGAAACCTACAGATAAGAAGGTATGAAAATAAGAGATTAATACTAGTGCTATATACCGACATGAAAATGAGACACTCCCGCCTATCAAGGGTCAAGTGCTCAATAAGCTGAAGTTGCGTCATGTCATGCCTAATCATCTCTCCCCAATACTTCCTAGGCCTATCTTTACCTCTCCTCAACCCTACCATGGCCAACCTCTTGCACCTCTTTACCGGGGTATCTATACTCCTCTTCACATGCCAGTTCCATCTCAGTTAAGCTTCCTGCATCTTATCCTCTCTGGGAGCCACTCCCACCTTGTCTCGGATAACTCCATTCCTAATCTTATCTCCCTGGTATGCCCCCGCATCCATCCCAGAATCCTTATTTCTACTATTTTCATCTACTATACATGGGTGTTCTTGACCGGCCAACATTCCACCCCATACAACATAGTTGGTCTGACCACTACTCTATAAAACTTACTTTTGAATCTTGGTGGTACCTTTTTATCACAGAAAATTTCGGAAGCGAGCCTTCATTTCATCCACCCCGCTCTGATATGATGCGTGACATCCTCGTCTATCTCTCTATTACTAGAAGTTATAGATCTGAGGTACTTTAAGAATTACTTGTGAATCTAGCCTCACTTCCACATCCTCTTCCTGAGTCATGTCGCTGACCGTACATTCCAAGTACTCCATTTTAGTCCTGTTCAACTTGAAATCTTTTGACTCAAATGTTCATCTCCAGGCCTCCAGCCTTGCATTAACACCGTCCCGCATCTCGCCAATCAATACTATATCATCCGTGAATAACATGTACTATAATACCTCCCCTTGAATGTGCTGTGTTAGAGCATCCATCGCTATGGCAAATAAAAACAGGCTAAGAGCGGATCCCTGATACAAACCCATCACAACTAGGAATGTTTTGAGTCCCCTCCCACCGTTCTAACCCGGGTCTTAGCTACATGCATACCTCTAACCTCCAAACATCTCCATAGCACCTCCCTTAAAACTTTGTTGTAGGCTTTCTCTAGGTCAATGAATATCATGTGTAAGTCCCTCTTCTTATTCCTATACCACTTCACTAGTCTCCTAATAAGGTGAATGACTTCAGTAGTCGATCGCGCTGGCATAAATCCAAATTGGTTCTTAGAAATAAATACATTCCTCTTCACCTTACTTTTACCACCCTCTCCTAAACTTTCATTGTGTGGCTTAGAAGCTTGATACCCCTATAGTTATTGCAGTTTTGGATATTACCCTTATTCTTGTACACTGGAACCCACCGGACTCCACCTCCATTCTTCGGGCATTTTCGTCGTCCTAAAAATAACATCAAACAACCTAGTAAGCCACTCCAAACTTGCCTTGTCCGCGTTCTTCCAAAATTCCACTGGGATCTTATATGCTAACTCACCTATAGCACTGGTCGGAAAATCAATCTCATGATCTATTGAATAAAAAATATTTAGTGGACGTTTGGACATAAGAATTGTGAAACTCCAGAAAAAGTTATTTTTTTTCAAGTGAATATGGTATTTAAAAATTAGAGTTGTGGTTAGACATGAATACAATTTGGAGCTGTTTTTGAATTTTTGTGAGTGGTTTGAAGTAAAAATTTTGAAAAATAATTTTGTTGTGTTTTTCAAATTTTCAAAAAAATCCAAAATTCAACTTCAAGTGAAATTTAAAAATTTTACGGCTAAACATTGATTCTGAAAAAAAAAAGTAAAATTTGTTAAAAAAATGAATCTTTTTTTATGGCCAAACGGACCCTTAATGCACTTTATTAATAATTATATCTTGGCAGCAATCTTGAATACCGATCACCCAAAAATTTAGGGAGCAAACTGGATTTTTTCCACTACAGTAATAGAAATGACATGATTCTTATTTTTCGACGCCCA
Organism: Nicotiana obtusifolia; assembly: GCA_002018475.1. NCBI lineage: Eukaryota > Viridiplantae > Streptophyta > Magnoliopsida > Solanales > Solanaceae > Nicotiana > Nicotiana obtusifolia. Next base: position 39,398 of record MCJB01041897.1, read on the forward strand.
AACAAATTAATGGGCTCCATTTGCTCTTCATTATTGAAGTTAATCTTCCTAATTTTCTCAAAAAGTGTAGCTTTTCTCATGTTTAATGATAAAGTGAAGAACAGAGACATCAATCGACACCTATCATCATATCCTCGTATTTTCTCAAGGGACAAGGTAGGCCATATTTTAGGAGAAAAAGTGATTATGGAATCCTTATCTGAGTTCAACTAGAAAAATCTGCAGGTAATTTAAAAAAAAAAAAAGGTATTGTACGAAGATTTTTCTATTACATATATAGTACAATAGAAGAGGGAAATCTAGTTGGACAACAGTGTCAAGTGACTAATGAATTCAAGCTTGAGACATTACTAAAATTGTGACATCTTGATCATTGGATTAATTTCGTGACAACATTAATAATCTCTTATGTGCAGAGGCGAAACTAGGATTTTAAGCTTGTTCGAAATTTTAATTGTTTTAAATTACTGGATTCTAAAATAATAATTTATATATATTTTTTGGATTTTTGACAAATAAAAAATTTCGAACCAAAGTTCGGCCGAACCTGTTCTAGGCACTCTAGCTCCGCCCTTGCTTATGTACTACCCACGCGGTATAGCAAATGACGATGTACTAATGTTATTATTAATCTTTAAACCTCAGTATAGAATCTTTTAACAGTCTGGCTATATTAAAGGTCCATCATATCGTAGCATTGGCTTTAATATGATATGCAAATTCTCATGTATTATTTTATATATATATATATATATATATATATATATATATATATATATATATATATATATATATATATTTTTAAGCCGAGGGTTTATTGGAAACATTCTTTCTATTTTCATACGGTAGGGTTAAGGTCCGCATACAACTACCCTTCTCAGACTCCACTATGCGAGATTATACTGAATATATTATTACTGCTTTTGTACATATTTATTATTTTTAAACAAATATAAAATTTGGACCAAAACTAATAAGTTCGGTCAAATTCAAAAGCTATATATTCGAACTCCGCCCCAGCTTGGTGATTCTATAGGGGAATGAGAACTTAAGTTTCGAGATGCTAGTGAGGGATTTGCTATGCTACGTTAGGTTTAGTGACCCTAGCGGATAAGGACACTTTACCTACTATTTTATTCTTTTTTGTTCTCTATTTTTATTGTGTTATTTTCTTAATTAAAATGTTTTGCCCTCGTTTCTGTTATTGTTTCCTAATTTGATAAGCAATAACTTTGTTAATATAGTTCTCATGTATTTGACTAATTGCTTTAGCAACAACGTGGTAAATTTGTCGAAATTATTTGAAAATGAATTAAAAATAGTGTCTCTGCTACTTCTCGGATTATTGATATTTCATTATTTATGACCCGTCGGATTTGGAAGTCAATACTGTGAGTTTTACGACTAATACGTTTAGAAGCTCTTGTGATAGTTGTAACAAAAAATAACCGTGTAACTTTCACATTAATTTAAGCAATTAAATGAGAAGAAGTATACAACTTCTTTTTCTCTTTATACTCATAAGCTTGCCAAGTTAAGCTCTAGAAAAAGGTAGGAAAACTAAACTCGTTTACTTACTCTCAGTCGAACAAGTACAATTTATCCTAACTTAAAGAAATGATAGAACTCACATGACGAATAATACTTAATTGTATTACTACAAGAGTAAGAACACTTTTTTCTGGGGGAACAACTTTTATGTTTTCTTTCGCCCAAAATTCAAAATACTATTAAGCGAAGGCCGGAGAACCATCTGAAAAAGTTAAACTGGCTGGGTAGCGCCTCGATTTTTCTCATAATTTGTAACGTTGACCATTGCTAGGCATGCGGATCGTTATCAACTGACTTTTTTTTAAGAAGAAAAATATTAATGTCTCAACAATTTTATTTTGTTCAAAGTGTGATGTATGCAATCTATCCTAATGCAAGCATTAGTGATTGCTTCCACGACTCGTACTTGTGATCACAGAAATAACTTTACTGTTACTCAAAAATTCCTACTTTAACATAAATAAAGATACAAGGAAAAAAAGTGCACATAAAAATTAACATAAATAAAGAAACAAGGGGAAGAAGTGCACGTAAATAAAAGAAGAATATAGCGCATTACATTTGGTTCGAATGATTGGCTTCAAACTCACTTTAGATGTTCGAATTTCTGTTATTATCTCGTTTCAGTTCATTCAATTTTATTCCAAGAAAAGCGCCAAAAGAGAGACCAAGAAATTGAACCTTGACATACGGAATATTACATAGGATGTTTGTATCTATGGACTCAACAGTGTCATTGACTTGCGATAACAAGTAACTGCCTGAACCAATCAAACCTAATATGATAATTTAAAAAGATAAAACAAACAAATTGTTATAAGCAGTTAAATTATACTTATAGTTGTATAAATTGTCAGTTTATATAACTTAAAAATTCAAAGGATGGAGCTGCTCAATTCAACTAGAAAATTAAGAACAAGTCGTCCTCCACCACGGTGAAGTACTCCAAATAAGACCTGGCCTTGTGACACCGGATTCAGCTGAATGTAATATTTTTTGACGAGAAACATAAATTTATGTGTAAAAATTTACTACAACAAACAATAAATATGAATCATAATTTTTTACATAAAATAAGTTCAATGAAAAAAATTTAAAGGTTAAACCATAGTTTTAAATCCTGAATCTGTATCCGACGGTCTCCAAAGTACCAAATCCTGCAAAGCCAGGAGCTCGATCGAATCACAGAGTTCAGTTTCGACAACACAAGGGAAACAGACCACGTTGTTAGGAAGCTTCCTTAATTTGGCCAAGGCCTAAAGGTATTTGGAGTATGTTTTGGTCCACAAGCAGGACACATGCCATTCACACATTTCTGTGGAGGGGTTAATTAGGCCAACTAGCTAGTCTGGCCAAGATTTGGGCAATGAAATGGACAAGTACGTGGCTACTCAAATCTGCCACATATATTGTTTTCCCTATTCCAAATTCACTAAATTTAAAATATCTCGATTGTTACAAGTACTCGAATCCGAGACCTTCAGTTAATAGTGGACAAACTCATAATACAATACGCAGAGGTGAAATGGGAGTCTCTAACAATGAATGCAGAATGCAATATGCTGAGGTTAATTAGGAGCCTGAATCCCAATTAGCATTAAGACAGTTCTTTGTCATTAGAGTTATAAGCACAGTCAATGCAAAGAACTTTTTGGCACTATCTATAGGTAAACTTCCTTAAAATGTAAAATTTATAATCTTAAAAATAAAATAAGCCACAACAAATAAAAACAACCTGATGGTTTAAAAATTCCTTAATACCGACAATATATATAACTTAAATTTATTTTTCTGATACCGAGCTATAAACAGTCGATTGGAAAACCTCTCAGTGTTTTCAGCCCATTTTGTAAATTCTCATAACTGAGCACAACTACAAAAGTTTCATATATTCTTGAGCAAATGAACAACTCTCAAACCCTATTTCAAATAAATAATAACACTTATAGAATGCTGTTCAAAAAATTGAGAGTACAAATTACAAGAGGAAAATAGGGAGATCAAGAATACAAAACCAAACGCTTAGAACAGAGAGTACAGAGATACTTCCTCTTGAACCTAAAGCAAATAGGGAGAAAGCAAAATCTGAAACGGCCTTCTACATCTACAGCTTGTACTTTTCCTCCACAACAAGGACAAGCCCCTGGTGCTACTTTTCTTCCTAGCTCTTTCTCATCTTCTTCACATACACATGAGAACAAACACATCTTCTCTTCTTTTAGTATTTATTTTTCAGCTTCTTCTCACTGCAATTTCTCTCCTTAAAAAATGAAATAAAATGGGGAAATACTTCTTTTTCCTTGAGGGGTTTTTGCTGGAGCGAGGTGAGAGAGAAAGACAAAAGGGTTTTCGGTGTATACGATGTTTTGTTGAGATTTTTTAGGGTATGAGAAGTTGTATCGCTTATGTGTGTTGTGTATATATAGAAGCATATACCTCCTGTTCTGTGCATATAACAGTGGTCCTATTTCTTTCATAATCTGTATATAATAGTAATATTTTTATATTTAAAATAAATTTAGCTTTAATTTTTTATTTTAATAATAAATTTTTATAACAACGTAAATATTATAAATATATATTAAATCATAAAGTTTAAAAGTATTATTTTAATACTCCGTTACCAATTCAACGGGATGGGTTAAATAATGGGATCTTTAACTGAATAGCTTGTTGGATGCCATGTTTATTTTTATAGCTATATACATAGACTATATAATTATTATATAGGAATTGTACACATGTTATACATGAATTATATAATATTTGTTTGCTTTTTTTAGTTTAAACGGTTGGATTAACGATTATTTCAGTTAATTCTTTTAAACTAACGGCTGAAATATAAATATAATATATTTTTTATATGTATACATAACATATAAACAAAATATATATTATATTTATATTTTAGCCGTTTTATTATATATACACACGTTCTATAGGTGGGTGGGGTCTGTCCTCGAGGAAAACGGAGAGATTTCTCGAAGATTCGGCGCCCGCCGTTTTAAGAAGCCTCGTGGCTAAGGCTAACTCTCGCATAAAGTAAAGCCAAACAGGCAGCAACCAGTATTGTGATTGTGATTTTGTTTTTGTTTTTGTTTTTGTTTTTTTGTTTTTTTTGGCTAAGAAAACGACATGTTATTGCAATAGACAGAGATAAGAAGGATAATTTCGGTTTTGATAAAGGAAGGAGGAGTTGTGTGATACTATGATTTTGTTGACAAACGGTACGTTATGTGGTATAAATAAGTAGGGGTATTCTACACCAACCAAAAAAAAAGTAAGCAAATTGACCTGAAAATTTGTTACTACTATATCTATGGTTTAATTTGAATCAATTTTGTGTTAAAGTTTATATTTTGGACAAACTAAGAAGTTGGTTTGATTGATGTTAATCCAGATTAAAGGATTGAATCATAATTATAATCGACAATATATATAATGGTAGTATTCGAATTAGCCTAGCACGACTATCTGATGATTCTACACTAAATTATAGTCTGGTAAAATATTATACTCCATATATCGTCATAAATTTAATTTTTAATTTCTTATCGTTACGTCTTCGGCATATGGTTTTGGCATTAATTATAAATCTTTCTGGTCTTTCTATAAAATATACTTGCGCTATTCATTCAACAAACTAAAGATGGATAAAGTTACTTCCTCCTATCACAAACATCAGACTTTTATCATTTTACTTTTTTACAATTTGTCAATTTCAATTTTTTTTAATATTCCAATTAGTGGAGTTTTCTCCTCGTTGGCAAGGTACAATCTTGAACTCGTGACCTAGTATTGGAAAAACTCCCTCAACCACTTTGTTCAAGAGTGGCCACTCTATTAATTAAATGTTAATTAGGTGAAATATTTAGATGAAGAATACTTTAGAAATAAACTCTTCTTATTAAAATTATAAAGAAGTGTATAGCATCCTTAAAATACAGATAATATAAATCACATTGAGTAAATTATCAAGTTTATGCTGAGCTGCGACACTTACTCGTAAACTAGAACATTAAGTCTATATTTTATCAACATATGGAAAAAGAGCCTAAAAAAATTCTTATTCTATTCGTCAAATGCTTGTCCAAGTGTACATTTGCTCCAAAATTTGAAGAATCAGCTAGCTAGCTTGATACAAAACCAATATTGTGAATTTGAAGCTTCGTTAGCAGCTCATCTAATTGTTGTAATAGATTAATCACCTACTCTTCTCTTCACCCTGTGGTGAGGGATCTAACCTAGGGGGAATCTAGTATTCATTTTGTATGTTTATTTAAATTCAATACTTTTGATTCCGAATTCCGATCTTGTGATCTAGTCCTTTCTCAGAACTCGCGCATAATAAAAGCTTAATGCATCAGGTTGCTTTTTTTTTTTATATTCCATAACATTTTGGTCGGTGTAAAAAAACTATTTTTTGGTTTTGGCACCTAGTAGCGCAAATTGACTATTTATCCAAAAAGAATTGATATCCAATAATCAAACCATTTTCCTTAAAAATAGCAAAGATATTTAGCACCTTCTCTCTTTCTCGTGGCGGTCATCACCCTAAAAATGAGCTTCATTTTCTTTCAATTTGTATCTGAAAATCTCCTTAAATTTTCTCCCATAGCTCTCTACTTTCTTTTCTAATTTTTTAAATTTCTTGTTATATCAATGTATTGCAAGTTTAGAGAGAGATATAAAATATAAAATTATAAATATAATTGTATATAAATTATTATTGTATGTATATCCAAGTATATAGAATATAGAAATAATTGTATTGTATGTATAATTATTATAACACAATAATAATGTGTAATCAAAGGTATATCACAATCTTTATTTTCCTTCTTTGTGTATATCAAAATTTGTTTTTTCTGCATATCTCAGTGTATAACACATTTATAGATGCTTTGTTCCGAGAATTGAGACTTAAAATCGTCCATTCTGACAATGTATCTCACAATATGTATCATGATATCATTGTATATTATATATCCGACAATGTATATCACGATATATAATATAATATAATATACGTACAGTTAGTTATACATGGTGATATACACACTGGTAGAGAATTAACTGTGTTGTTGATTCCAGATCTCCCTCTTCGATTTTAACTTCATATTATACTCGGAGATTAGAGCTTGGACAGAGTAATCGGTGAATGAAGTAAAAAATCAGAAAAAAGCTGGCAATGAAATTTTGACTGGAGAACCAATTGAGACCGAAACCGTGAAGCCCCCAACAAAGAAGCCGACTTGATCTACTTTGACTCTCATTTTAGTGCACCATAGTTTGGGAAAATTGTTGACTAGGGATAATGGGTCCGTTTGGGTGGAAAAAAATTACTATAGAGTTTAGATAAGTTAATGGTGGAAAACTGGTTAGCATAAGTAATGGTTCGTCGACGGTCGACGGCGGCTATGGGTATTTGAGATATACATAGCTAAAGGTGGAGCTCTTAATGGAAGAATTGATGGTGACGCAAATGGGTACTTGAGATTTAGCGAGATTTTTTGGGATTTAACTATATATAATGTTAAATATTTTGGGGCTTGAGTTGCCAATCTTAATTTCTGGCAAAATATATTGCAATTGTTATAGGATGTTGTCAATTTCCCAATAATATATTCTCCTTCCTTTGCCCTCCTCCCAATAGTAATAATAAAATTTAAAGATAAAGAAACAAATACTCTCTCTTGTTCTTGTTTTTTTTCCCTACAAATCTTCGATAATATTATGAGAGCCAAAATGAAAGTTTTTCTTATGGGCTAAATCTTAGTTTTCCTTGGTAAACAGTCAAAATGTATTATAAGCTGAGGCCCCCAAGTCAACTATTCGAAAAATTAAGCTGACTAAACGGCCCCTCAAGTACTAATTCATCACATCTTTTAGGTTGTACAAACTACATTGACAAAACCATCAAAGCATGAGAAGTAGTGTGTTGGGCTAAACTAGTCCAAATACACTTTTAACATGGTGTGATATTGTTCGCTTTGAGTCAAGCTCGTACGTTTTTTCTCAAAAGGTCTCACACCATTTAAGAGACACCTTATATGTAGACTCCCAATCTTTTCAGTTACTAATGTATGACTTTATTCGCACACCCAACAGAGTGATAAGTATTTTTTTATCTTCAACCGAAACTTTCAAGTTTGAATTTTAAATATAAAGTTATTTTTGGTAGAAGACACTTTACATGGGACTTTTCGGCGTAAATCTAATTAATCAAACCTCCGAGGAGTACCCAACATCGGGTGAGGAAGGAAAAAGAATTACATTGACACAGAAGATACAAAACTAAAAAGAATAACGGTAAGAAAGTGAAACTAATAGCAGCCTATCAATTCCAAAATCAAAACCAAAAAAAAGGAAGAAGAAAGAACTAAACCTCCTCAAGGAAGTTGATAAAGAATACAATACCACCTTCCTATATTCTATTAATTTTTTTTAGATAAATTACAACGCAACAGGAAACTAATACAAAACTAAACGCCTAGAACAGAGAGTACAGATATACTTCCTCTTGAACCTAAAGCAAATGGGGAGAAAGCAAAATCTGAGACGTTTTTCTACATCGACAGCTTGTACTTTTCCCCCCAGAGTAAGGACATGCCCCTGCTGCTGCTTTTCTTCCTAGCTCTTTTTCTACTTCTTTACAAATACATGGGACGAAAAAACACATCCTCTTAATTTTTTGTTTCCTCACTTTTGATCCTATTGAAATTGTTCTTTTGCATTTTGATCCTCTAACAAATACATCCTCTTGTTTTATGTTTTTGGTTAACTGTATAAGGTCTATTAATACGTAATAAATGTACATGCATGTGCGTTTTGAGGAAAACAATAGCGGTTCTAGGAATATTCGTGAAATTTTCGCCGGTTGTCCTTTTTTTTAGATCAAATATTAAATCTTTTTTTTTTTTAATTTCTCAACTGCTGGACCTTTTAGATGGCAGTCTAAAGATCATTTTAAGCAAGTTGTAATCTTTTTATGATAAAATATTAGATCACCATCTAAAATTTGATAAATTATTGCAAATATTAGTTCATGATCTAATACTTTGTGAGCCAACTAAAAACTTTATAAGCAAATATTAGACCTGAATTTAATGTTTTCCAAAAGGAATAATTTTTAAGGGCCATAAAATAAGAACAAAATTTAAACAATGACCTAGAAATGGAACATTTGCTTAAATCAGTCGGAAGATTCGTCGCGCGACATTGCACAGGTACGTATATTAAAGTAAAGCCAAAATCGAAAACTTTTAATTCTTTCGGCAAATTGATTTATAATTGCATTATTTGAACGCTATGGTTATAATGTGAACTAGGTTGTTGGAGTAACTTTTTTTTTTTTTTTTTGTTAATTTTTTTCATGTAACACAGCTCAACTAGAAATAGAAAACTTTGTTGGAAAATTACGAAACTAAAGGTTTGTCAAAAGTTCTTTCAGTACCCTTTCAGAAAAGTTTAGGCTAATTAGAGTCTTGACAAAAGAATGATATATTATTATTAACTATTATGGCCCCAACTGGTTAGAACTTGCCTAGATAACCATGGACTGCATGTTAGGGAAATGTGGAATTAGCTTTTTTCTTTTTGGGTCATTTGGATATTATTTTTTTTTCACTGTCACTTGAGTCAAGAGGTGTCGGAGACAGTCTATCTATATTCACAAGATAAGGGTAATGTGTACATATACATTAATCTCTTCAAATCTCACTTGTAAAATTATACTGAATTTACTGTTGTTATTGTTGTTGGATGTGACAATCCATGCGAGCATCTATTTTAAATTATCGATTGATAACATTTCGGTCGCATGGAGAAAACAATTTTCTCTTTTATATATTTTATGTCACATTATATCTATTTTATATACATATTATATTTCATTGGAGTCCTAGTCTCATTCGCACTATTATTTCATTCCCAATTTGTTTTCACGTATTATATGGAGATTGAAAAAGAGTTGCTTTTGCCAAAAACATGCAACAACGTTAAACCTACGGCGAACTAGTTACAACCGGTCTGTATAAATCTCAACTCAAAAGTATATTGTTATAGTGCATGCAGCATGTAAACTACGGAATAATTAACTCTGATAGGTGGATAAAGAATTTTTAAATCAATATGGTATTCATTATATAACTTTATTGACGTGCAAATCTAGTCATTGTTCCAAATGTTGATTAGACTATAATACTAATTACTGATTACTATATGTTTCGTTTGATACGACGGTTGCATGATGGTATGTAGTAATATTAGGAGTCCATGCTCAAGATTTTAGTCCTTTTAAGTTATTAGGTTCTAAAATTAATAATCTTTTTACATATATATTTAATGAATTTCATAAGATAAATAAAGAATTTGAACCAAAACTATTGGGTTCGACCGAACCCGTAAATAACATACTAGTTCCGCCCCTGCCTGGAGTCCGTTTGTTTGCTTTAGTTAGAGACAAGTTAAAAGGGGTATGTATATTCAGAGTTCAAACTTGTAACCTAGAGGCTACATCGACAAATAGAAAGTTTACATATTTTTTCATTTTTATCTTGTACAATAAAATTTGAAGTAGGGAATTAATACGAAAACAAACACACAAGAGAAAGATTCAACCCAATATCAGATTTAACAAGAAACGCTAGGTTATTAAGAGCAGAACTCCACATTGATTTCTATGAGCCCTTGGATTTTATGATAATTAAGCCCATTTACCCACGGGCCCCCCTATGAGAAGATTAAGCCCATTCCAGTTCAATCTTCATTTCCTTTCTTTGTTTCTGGGCCTAAAAGTTATGAATTGCAATTTTCTTTTCTTTTATTTTCTCTGAATAAATTATTCTAAACGCCATTATAATTGCGCAATTATGCTATATACCTATTCTACCAAAATAATTACCCCCTTTATCTATTCTAGAAATAATTACAATATACATCTATGCAATCAAAAGTAATTCCCCGTTAATCCTTCTTCCTATTTTGTTATTGTTAAAGCTAACTTCTCTAATCATTTTCTCCGCTCTTTCTTTTTCTTTCCTTTTGCCAATATCCCTACAATTTTTTATTAGATATATGATCTATCTACCTCCCTCTCTCTCCTATATTTATCATTTTCCCCGGAGAAAAAAAAAAAGCTAAAAAAGAAAGATCTATCAAAAAAGGATAGAAATTTCTAAGGTTTCAGTTTGCTGCAATTTTGTGAGGTTGTATATGTAATAAAAAATTTTAATTACCGACGCTCTTTGTGGCAAGTTTGGTCGTATTCACCTTATCGATGTCACTTTGGAGTTTGACCATCTAATTCATTTCCGAAAGCACTATACCCTCAGTACCAAGTTTAGAACTGTTACTTACCTCAAACCGCGCAAGTCACAACTCGAAACAAGCCTTGCCTACACCGTCTTCAGCTACTGAGATTCAGAGTTTTCTTGGCTTGGCCGGATATTATCGTCGCTTCGTGGAGGGTTTCTCATCCATTGCAACACCCTTGACCAGGTTGACCGGAAGGGTGCTCCATTCAGGTGGTCTGATGAGTGTCAGGAGAGCTTCCAGATGCTCTAGACTGTCTTGACCACGGCTCCAGTTCTAGTTTTTCCTTCAGCATCGGGTTCTTATACAGTGTATTGTGATGCTTCTCGAATTGGTATTTGGGTGTGTCTTAATGCAGGAGGGTAGAGTGATTGCTTATGCTTCACGTCAGTTGAAGCCTTATGAGAAGAACTACCGCGTTCATGATTTAGAGTTGGCAGCCATCGTTCATGCATTGAAGATTTTGAGGCATTATCTCTACGGTGTGTCTTGTGAAGTATTTACAGATCATCGTAGTCTTCAACACTTGTTCAAGCAAAAAGATCTAAAGTTGAGGCAGCGAAGATGGTTGGAGCTATTAAAAGACTATGATATTACCATTTTGTATCATCCCGGGAAGGCCAATGTAGTGGTTGTTGCCTTGAGTAGAAAGGTGGTAAGTACGGGTAGCCTTGAATATATTCATGCAGTTAGATGTCCCGGAGCCTAATCGGGTTTTAGCTTGCGTGGTTTCTCGGTCTTCTTTATATGATTGCATCAGAGAGCAACCATATGACGACCCCCATTTGCTTGTCCTTAAGGACATGACTCAACAAAGTGATGCTAAGGAAGTTTCTATTAGAGAATATGCGGTGTTGCGGATGCAGGGTCGGATTTGCATGCCCAATGTGGATAGGTTACGTGAGTTGATTCTTGAGGAGGCCCTCAGTTCGCGGTATTCCATTCATCTGGGTGCCGCAAAGATGTATCAGGACCTGAGGCAGTACTATTGGTGGAGAAGAATGAAGAAGGCTATAGTGGAGTTTGTAGCTTGGTGCTTGAACTGTTAGCAGGTGAAGTACGAGCATCAGAGGCCGGACTGTTTGCTTTAGAGGCTTGAGATTCCTGAGTGGAAATGGGATCGTATCACCATGGGATTTGTAGTTGGGCTCCCACGGACCTTGAAGAAGTTTGATGTTATTTGGGTGATTGTTGACCGGTTGACTAAGTCCGCGCACTTCATTCTAGTTGGGACTACCTATTCTTCGAAGCGATTGGCTGAGTTCTATATCCGCATGATTTTTCGCCTTCACGGTGTGCTGGTATCCATTATTTTATATTGGGGCACGCAATTCACTTCATAGTTCTGGAGAGCAGTGCAACAAGAGTTAGGCACACGGGTTGAGTTAAGTATAACATTCCACCCTCTGACAGACGGACAATCCGAGTGCACCATTCATATATTTGAGGATATACTACACGCTTGTGCCATGGATTTTGGGGGTTCTTGGGATCAGTTTCTACCACTTGCAGAGTTTGCCACAACAACAACTACCAATCGAGTATTTAGATGGCTCCATATGAGGCCTTGTATGGGAGGCGCTGTCGGTCTTCAGTTGGTTGGTTTGAGCCGGGTGAGGCTAGGGTATTGGGTACTGACTTGGTTCCAGATGCTTTGGAGAAGGATAAGTTGATTCAGGATCGGCTTCGCACGACACAGTCTAGACTGAAGAGTTAGGCCGATTGGAAGGTTCGTGATGTTTTTTACATGGTGGGAGAGAAGGTATTGCTCAGAGTTTCACTCATGAAGGGTGTTATGAGGTTCGACAAGAAGGGCAAGTTGAGCCCTCGATATATTGTCCCTTTTGAGGTGCTTGAGAGGATTAGAAAGGTGGCTTACAAGCTTGCATTGCCACCTAGTCTATCGAGTGTTTACCCAGTGTTTTATGTTTCCATGCTCTAAAAGTAATTCAGTGATCCATCTTATGTTTTGGACTTCAGCACGGTTCAGTTGGATGAGAATTTGACTTATAATGTGGAGTTAGTAGCCATTTTTGATTGGCAGGTTCAAAATTTGAGATCAAAGAGTATAGCTTTAGTGAAAGTACAGTAGAGAGGTCAACCAGTCGGGGAGGCTTTGGGAGACCGAGTGGAAGATGCGGAGTAGCTATCCACACCTATTTGAGGCTCCAGGTATGATTCTAGACTCGTTTGAGGATGAATGTTTGTTTAAGAGGGGGGAATGCAATGACTCGGCCGGTCGTTTTGAGTGTTGTAGTCCCGTTCCTCCATTTATTGCTTATTCTATGTTCATTTGTTGTTATGTGACTTGTCCGGGTTGTTTGTTTGGTTCCGGGGATATTTTGGAATGAATTGGATACTCAGTCCCAAGGTTGGAAGCCTAAGATGAAAGAATTGACCGGATATTGACTTATGTGTAAATGACTTTGGAATGGAATTTTGATAGTTTCAATTGCTCCACATGGTGATTTTGGACTTAGGAGTGTGTCCAGTTATTGATTTGGAGGTCCTTATGTTTGTTTTGGCTTGAATTGGCGAAATTTGGAATGTTGAGAAGTTTGACTGATAGTTGACTATGTTTTTACCGGGCTTGGATTTTGGTTCCGGAAGTTGAAATAGGTCCGTTGTGTCATTTATGAATTGTGTGCAAAATTTGAGATCAATCGGGGATGGTTTGATACGTTTCTGCATTGATTGTAGAAGTTGGAAATCTATTAGTTTCAATAGGCTTGAATTGGGGTGCGATTCGTATTTTTGGTATATTGTGGTGATTTGAATCCTCGACTTAGTCTGTATGATGTTTTAGGATGGGTTGGTATGTTTGGATTGGTCCCGGGGGCCTCGGGTGTAATTCAGATTGGAATCGAATGGAATTGGACTTAAATAGGTGCTGGTGTGTTTAGCTCTAGTGTGTTCGCACCTGCGGTGGGAGTGGTCGCACCTGCGGTGAGAACTAGAGTGAAGGCAGTGAGGCTCGCAGAAGCAGGTGAGTTTTCGCAAAAGCGAAAGCGCTTCTACAATGAGGAGTCCGCAGGTGCGGAGATTGGGAGCGTGGCCTGGATGTGCAGATGCGGACTCGTGGCCGCAGGGGCGCTCTCATAGGAGCGAGCATTTGGCTACAGCTACGGCAGGTCGGGATCTAGTGTTTTTTCACATATGCGGATTTTGTAACCGCAAAAGTCGCAGAAGCGAAATGTTTGGCAGAATAGATAAAAGCGAGGGTTAGAGAATTTTCTTCATTTTTGGACTTTGAGAGCTTGGATTGAGGTGATTTTGAAGGGGTTTTCATTAGATTTCAAGAGGTAAGTGATTTTTGATCACTTTTGTCCATGTATTTTGAATACCCATTGATTATTTCACCTATTTGGCATGAATCTAAGTTAGAATTTGGGGATTTTTCAACCATGTATTGGAGAGTAAGATTTGGGGATTTGAGTGTCGATTTATGGTCGTAATGTGATGATATTAGTATGGCTGGACTCGTTATCAAATGGGTGTTTGAATTTTGTAAATTTTGTCAGATTCCGAGACGTGGGCCTGGGGTTGACCTTTTTGGATTGACTTTTTGACTTTAGTTAAAGAACTTAGCTTTATCGTATGGAATCGATTCCTATAGCTTGTATTGATTGTATTAAGTTGTTTATAGCTAGCTTGGAGTCGTTCCGAGGCTGATTCGCGAGGCAAGGGATTGTTGGATTGTTATTTGCGCGGTTTGAGATAAGTAATACTTCTAAACTTAGTACTGAGGGTATGAATCCCTGAACTACGTGTTATATGGTTGGTGCATGCTAGGTGACGGGCGTGTGGGCGTGCACCGTGGTAATTGTGGCTCAGTTGATTATGTGGTATTGTGTAGTGATCTAAACTTGTTTCTATCCATGAAATTTCGATGTGTTAGAGTAATTGAGCTGTGATCTATGTTAGAAATCATGCTTAGGCTATGTGCTTATTCTATTGGGACCCACTGAGGTCATTTCTGCTATTGAGTTATTTGCTTAAATTGACACATTGTACTCAGTCACATTCATCATTTTCATATCATATCTCAGTCTCTGTTAACATTTACCGTTACACCATGTTATTCTTGTTTGGTCTGATTTGGCATGAGAATTGTGAGCTCGAGAGATCGGAGAGACTGATGGCTGAGTTGGGGCCTGAGGGCCGGATTGTGAGTAATTCATGATGGGATCGGGTTTCACGCCGCAATAGGTTTTACTGATTCATGATGGGATCAGGCTCAGTAGGTTTTGTTAGCGCTTGGGCAGAATCCGCCCTCTGGAATCTGACATATCAGCAGTGAGCGTAGGTACCATATAATGCCGAGTGATTGAGAGTGATGAGTGGGGAGTCTGAGTCAATCAGATTGAGTACTCTGAGAGTGGTGAGTACATGAGTGTATCACTGTGATGCATTACATGTGACATGCACATTTGACATGCAGACATAGAGATGTAACAATCCTCATATTAGTTATACTAGGCATATTTTATCAGTGTTGAGCTTAAACTGTTAAACTTGAAAGCACGTCTACATTTTTGCACTGAGTACGAATTGATTATGTGATTTCATTGAGTTATTAATGTCATTTTCCCTGTTTTATCTGTACTGTTATTATCTGGATTTGGACTGTATCTTTATGAGCTCATCACTGCTTTCGGCTAAAGGTTAGTCCGGTTACTTATTGGGTACATTGGGTCGGTTGTACTCATACTACACTCTGCACTTCCTGTGCAGATCCAGGTACATCTGAACCCCGTGGTTGCTAGACTTGGAGAATTACCTACTTGGAGACTATTGAGGTTGCTGCTATGGCATCCGCAGACCTCGACTCTCCTTCTTTTTAGTTTAGTTAGTATCTTTCTATCCTTGCAGACAATTGTATTAGAAGTTTTGACTGTGTTGATACTTAGTAGCTCATGTACTCAGTGACACCCGGATTTTGGGAATTTGTATTTGAGTTGCAGTTATTCTTATCGGTTAATATGAGATTTTTTTACTATTAACCTTATTACATCATGTTTTCAATATAAAACACGTAGTTATTTGTGATTGTCGACTTGCCTAGAATTGTGATAGGTGCCATCACGACATGCTAAAATTTGGGTCGTGACACCTACTCATGATTAGTGAGACCTTTTGAACCTAGAGCTCTGATACCCACTTGTCACGACCCAAAATCCCACCAAAGGTTGTGATGGCGCCTAACTTGCTAGGCAAGCCAACATTTAACAACAACAAAAGAATCCAATTATTAAACCAATTAACTATTTCATGATACTAGTTTTAGTGTACGCGCAATGCATGTATACCTTGTACCGATGTGCCCAAACTTTTAAAACTTGCGTAAATAATATTGAAAAAATGTGTTTGAGTAATAATATAGAATCTAGGAAAAAAATCATAAATTTATGAAAATGATAAATGTTAAAATTGTCGATCCTATTTAGCTAATTCACTAAAGGAAGGAATCATGTCTTATACAGTCATCCAATATTAATGAATTGTATATACTAATAAAAATGTGAAAAAGCAACACTTCAACCAATGACACCTACGAAAATGATAAACTAAATATATGCATATTCTTGAATCTTTTTTTTTTGGAGTTATAACATAAAATTAAAGTTATAGCTAGACATTTTTGAATTTAGAATATATTATGAACGATGATGTTATTTTACTTGATATTTAATTGGATCAATATGCAACGATGATAAGAAAATAAAGTTAGTTCAATATGATTTCTAATTAAAATGTTGTTACTTATTAAGTGTGCATATTTTATTAAGTTGTACTAAATGTAGACGTCTTTATTTACGACTATCTTTTGAATAATCGAAAAGCACAAAGAAATTGGTAGCTCTTTAAGCTATTTTTTATGCAAATATACTACTTGGGTCGTACCCTAGTGGCTAATTTATATAAAATATAAAAATCAAATATTACAAATTGCACAGTCTGGCTGTCCAAAGCTATGAAAAATATTAAAAACAATCTATTGCAAAATTCAATATTAAGAACAATCTAGTGCAAAAGTAAATTGAAGCTCGAAGTGTTGTGCGTATCCATTAGCCGCGTGCAAAACTTTAAAGCAGCACCTTCAAACGCTCTCACCAGGCGCCATGTTTTGCTTTCCCAATGAGTAGGAAAATGTGATTGTTCAACGACCTTCGGCAACTTTCGTATGTAACTTAATGATTATCCATGTTTATTTTTTGTGGTTTAGTCTTTGGTAGTAGTGTGTTACGTGATGGCTATTTGTCAGCAGCACCAGAGGGCCTTGTTGTATCCTTAAACCTGTGTCCATTGATCCGTTAATGACCCCATTAATTATCAACAGCGCGCTGCTCCATTTCAAATTCTGTAAGATTGGACAAACAATACTCATATAAAGGACAACACAATGGCTTGAACATTCAGTTGCAACTATGTACATTCTGGAGATTTTCTCTTAGAAATCCTAATCCTTAAATTAGGAGTTTTTGATTTATCAAGATTTATTATCCTCCTTCCTACACTTGGCAGGTCAGTGAATGAGGTAAATGACATGGTACCTGCAAAAGAGAAAGCTATGTTAGCAAAATAATCTGCCAGTGTGTTGCCCTCCCTTAGAACATGTTGAAAGAGTACATTGAATTGTTCCTTCATTATGTTGATCCTTTTTACCTCCTTTCCTATACACCATGGAGTTTCCCAATCTCCCTCTATGATTCTCTTCATTAACAGTGAATTTGCTTCTATGATCAAAGGTTTTAGCTGCTGAGTGACACAATAAACCAACCCTTCTACGATTGCTTTTGCTTTTGCCACAATGTTAATACTCCCTCCTATTGTCTATGCCTTTGCATGTACTAAATCTCCACTACTGTTCTTCACACAGAATCCATAAGAGCTTGGTCCTGGATTGCCTTTTGAGGCACTATCAGTGTTACATTTGAACCATCCTTCACAAGGTGTCTCCCATGTTACTCTCTTAGTCATAACATAAGGTTTGTATCCTTCAAAAAATCTTATCATGTCTGGCCAGAGTAATGGTATATTTTACATCTAAGGATACCTAATCCTAGCTAGATTGTGAAGTGTCTAGTTAACCTCATGAATCACCCTGTTGCAATAGACTGCACCTCCATACTTTTTGCTATTTCTCCTCTTCCAGATTTCCTAAGTTATCACTGCAGGTGCTGCCTGGTTTGAGAGCTTCAGTTTTGGACAACAATCAAAATTCCACCAAGCTTGAATGACTTGATGAACCTGCACTAGGTTATCAGTTATTCCTGTTTCTTGTAAGAATGTCCTTCACGCTCTATTTGCTGTAGGGTTTTGTCGAAATAAATACTGATACGAGTCCTCCTGGGGTTGATCACAGCACCAATATTTTGATACTACCATATAACCATTCCTTTTCCACAAGTCAAAAGTAGGTATCTTCCCTTTCCATAATGTCCATAAGAAGAAAAATATTTTGAATGGTAGTCCCTTTGTCAACAGCAGCTTATATTCAGCATTTACATGTCCCCTTTGCCTAAAAATTTCCTAGGCAGTGGTTACTGAGAATCTGCCTCATACTGTAGGCTTCCATTTTGGGGTGTCCCAGCAGCCATTACTTTTCTCAAAATATACCTCATGTCTTATGTGATCTGCAGTATCTATTGGAAAATATTGTTCCAGCATTTGGTCATTCTAGGTATTTTCCTCTCTTAATTCAGCTATTTCTTCAAAATCTTCATTGATATGGAATTCTAGAGGTATTACATGATACAATGCACCTAAACTAGTCCAATTCTCATGGCATATGTTTGAAGATCCACTCTTCATCTCCCATAGTAATTCATGTTCTATCTCTTCCCTGGCCTGTAGTTTTTATCCAAACATGTGATCCTTGTTTAAATTGAACCAATGTAGGAAGTTCCTTTTTGAAATACGTATTCCACATGTAATTGGCCTAAATTGATTTACTAGTCCTGAAGTTCTACTACAGTTTTGAAAAAAAATGCTTTTGCAATATCTACAAGAGATCTAAACCCCACCCACCTTCTTCCTTTGGAAAGCATAAGTTATTCCATTTTGTCCAGTGCCTACTTCTTCCTTCATCCTTGTTGCTCCATAAAAACCTTGCAAATGTTTTGTGCAAGTGCTTTAGTATATTGGCAGGTGGGTCGAGTACTGAGAGGATGTGAGTTGGCATGCTTTGAAGTACACTGGAGATCATAGTGGCTTTTCCTCCATAAGATAGGAACTTACCCTTGCATGAATGTAGTTTAGCCTTCACCTTCTGAGTAAGTCCATTGTAGTACTCTTTTCATCTTCTTGTATAAAAGATAGGACAACCCAAATAAGTAAAAGAAAATTCACCCTTTGATATGCCAGTGATGTCCGCTACTGCATTGATAAATGTTGCAGCAATATTTAAATGCACATAGAATAAACTCTTTTCTTTGTTAATTAACTGTCCAGATATATGTTCATACTTCTCTAAAACCTCTACTATCTTCTGTAAGGAGTACTGATCAGCAGAGGCAAAGATGATAGTGTCATCAGCATAGGCTAGGTGGTTCAAAGAATCAGTCCACTTTGGCATGCCATAATCCTTGAACATTTTTTCTTCAAATAGCTTATTCAAAGATCTGAAAAGTACCTCTGCTGAGAGAATGAATAGTGTTGGTGATAAATGGACCCCTTGTTTCGCACCTCTTGTTGAGTGGAAGAAACCTGATGCTTGACCATTAATGAGAACTGAGTACCAGTTATTAGTAATTAGATTCCATATCATATTGATGAAGCATTCTGCAAATCCAAGGTATTTCCATGAAATCCTATCATATGCCTTTGTCATGTCAAGGTTGATCACTATATTAGCAGGTTTACCCCTTAATCGTATGTCTGTGACAATCTCCTGTGTTAACATAATGTTCTCAAAAATACTTCTCCCATTTACAAATCCTGATTGATTGGTAGAGATTAGTGTAGGCAGAAATTTTTCCAACCTATCATGAAGTACTCTAGAGAACACCTTGTTTATTAAATTGCTCAAACTTATAGGCCTCAGATCTGAGAAAGTTTGGACAGTTGATTTCTTTGGCAATAAAACAAGGTTTGTGTGTATTATAACCTTAGTTAAAGGTTTTCCTCATAGAACAGTTTCACCATGTTGTTTATATCTTCCCCTATAATCTCCCAGCATGTTTGAAAGAATATGCCAGTGAAACCATCAGGTCCTATTGCACTCTCTCCACTCATTGAAAAATCAGCTGCCTTTACCTCTTCTCTTCTAGGGATAGTACATAGCTCTCTGTTCTGTTCAGGAGTTACCATGGTAGGAACATTGTTCAGCATTCAAAACTTGTTGGCTCAGCTTCTCTGTGTGAATTGTTTCTTGAAGAAATCAACTGCAGCTTCAGCCATAAGATGTTGTGACTCTATCCATGCAGTAGTATTATGTTGCATTCTCTTCAGTTGTAGCTTTTGCCTTTTGCCTTTTGCCATTTACATGGTTGTGAAAAAATATGGTATTTCTATCCCCTTCTACAAACCATGTCATACCTGATTTCTTTTTCCAATACTGCTCCTTAATGCTCAGGTGTTTCTTAAGTTCATCTTGTGCCTTTTGACGGACTATTCTATTCTCCAATATTGGTTCTTCTTCAAAAAATATTTCCTTCACCCTAACCACATTTTCTCTAATAGCCAGTTGCTTGAAAATGTCTCCATAAGTGAGCTTGCTCCATTTAGATAGAGAAATTTTAGTCTTCTTTAGTTTCTGCTTGAACATTAAGAAAGGATCACCACAGAAGTCAGTAATTCAATTTTTTGTAACCACCTCTATGAAGGATTCATTTTTTGTCCAGAAGTTCAGGAATCTTAATGGTTTTACAAATTGCAAAACTTGATCACCACAACTCATCAGTAGTGGGGCATGGTTTGACCCTGTTCTAATGGGATGCTCCACTTCTATGTTTGGGATTAATGTTTGGAAAGGTAGGTTTACTATTATTCTGTCTAGTCTTTTGAAATGCATTCTGCATTTGACCTCCCATTCCACCAAGTGAAGGGGCTGCATTTACATCCAAGGTCAAACAATCCACACGAGTTAACACAAGTAGCAATATCTTCATATTTTGAGGGGTATATAGGCAGTCCCCCTATCTTCTCCTCTTCACTAAGAATCACATTAAAATCTCCCCCAACTACCCAAGGCAGATCCATGTCATTGGTAAGGTAATATAGATTATCCCACAGTTCTAATCTTTCCAGTGATGAACATTTTGCATATACAAAGGTCATCATAATGTATGTACCAATATCTTGATGATATACCTTGATGGTGAGTTGCTGTTCAGTATCCATCACCAACTCCTATTCCACCACAGAATCAAAGAATAACCAAATTTTCCCATTAAAATTTGATATTGCATCGTCCATACCTAATCTCCTCTTGTAGTTTGGGATATACCATTGCTTTTGAAATGGCTCCATAAGTGCAACAATGAAAATTCCATGTTCTCTTTGCATGTTGATGACTCTCTGATAGGCCTGTTGAGTCTTAACAGACCTTATATTCCATATTAGTATTTTAATCATCATTTAGTCATTGATGCTGCCCTCTTGGGCAATTTTCTTGTTGGTAGTACAACTTCTTTCTTTTGTTGTTTCTTACCCTTCTTAGTCTTGAGCATACATGATCATCCTACACTCATGTAAAAGCATCCATATAAGTGCAATTTTTGTGCATATCATATTTAGATGCAGATTTAGCCATTGTATTGTGTTTGGATATCTTGTTTGAGAAACATGTTTATCTTATCACTGATTTTGCACCTCATTGTTGTATGCGCTATTCTTGGTAGTCTATGTTATGTCATGCTATTATGAACTATTCAAGTTGAGAAAGTAAGTATCATGTTTTTTCAATATCTCGTGACTAAGTTCTCGTTATTAGACTTGATTTTTTTATACGCATATTATACTTCTGCATATTTTGGTACATGACAAAGCGGCATTCAGTAGGGCGTTTAGTGATTGTTTGGAGATTTCATGGTGAGTTGTCATTCCTGTTTCATAGCTTATGGAGTTCCCTCCTTATCCATTTTACTATTATTTCATTTAGACAGTATTGTTAAGTTTTAAGACTCGGTTGTATTCATTTTAGTTGCTTATGACTGTGCTATCGAGTTATGGGAGGAATCATAGTATTTTTCACTTTGTTTGATGTTGTGAGATTTATTATGTTTTATACATATGTGTGTGTGTGTGTGTGTGTGTGTGTGTATATAATGATAGTATTTTATCTTGTATTTATCATCATTTGGTTGATTTGGATGTTGGCTTATCTAAAGACACGACTGGTTGTTTTGAGCATTAGTATTTCCATTTGGTGGTCTGAGGTCTTGAGTAGCTTCATATGATGTATTACGACTTGCGCGCATTGTTGCTTTGGATGTCCGTAATGTTCGAGATTGATTTGATAGAGTGATTCTCAATTTCGAAGCTTTAAGTTGGAAGAGCTAACCAAGTTTTGACTTTAGAGTAAATGACCTCGAATTAGTGATTTGATGATTCCAATAGATTCGTATGGTGATTTTTGAATTGGGCATATGTTCGGAGTTAGATTTGGATGCTCATAGAAGTTTTTGGCTCTATTTGCCGAAGGTTAGCAATTTGAAGAACTGGAGAATTCATAGTTTGACCAGTAGTTGATTTGCTGTTATATGACTCCTATTGTGGTTTTGAGACCTTGGGTAGTTTCATTTAGTTGATTGGAACTTGTGCGCAAAATTTGGTTGTGATTCGTAATGTTTAAGTGTGATTCAGACGCGTTCTGTGAAGTTTAAATATTTGAAAGTTAAAAGATGGACTGGATATTTGATTATTGGTTTTTTTGATGTTATTTTATGTTTGGAGCATTAGGATAATTTTGTATAAGGTATTTAGACTTGTTAGTATGATTGGATGGGGTCCCGAGGGGCTCAGGAGTGATCCGGGGTAGTCTCGAACCATTGTTATGTACTTTAGAGCAGCTGAGTTGCTGGTGTGTTGCAGTGCTTCCTCAATTGCAGAGCTAGACTTGTGTCACAGAGAAGGATTTGGTAGGCTAGCGTTTGTTCTTCACGTTCGTAGGAATGGTGCCACGTTCGCGTAGTGTGTTGAAGGCTTGGTGCTTCGCATTCGCGAAGTGTTGGAGGAGGTCGGGCAGCAGTCTTTCGCATCCACATTAGGTCCCTCGTGTTCGCGAAGTGGAGAGGCCAGTTGGTCTTCACATTCGCATAGAAGGTTCAGGAGGTAGCCCTTGTTTGTTCAACGCGATCGTGTGGGTTAGGCCGTGATAGCGAAGAGTATTATATGGCAGTGATTTAACTTTTACAATTTTTGGACTTTTCCCGTTATTTTATATTTTTAGCCCTAGACTTCGAAAAGAGGAGATTTTGAAGAACAATTTCACTACTACATTGAGAGCAGGTTATTTTCACTTAGATTTAGCTATGTATCTCGATTCCCCATAGATTTCTACACCTAAAACTTGAAATTTTTAAGTGAAATTTTGGGATTTTTGTCTACAACTTAAAAAGGTGTACTTTGGGGATTTGGAGTTCAATTTGGACTCGAGTTTGGAATATAATCATATATTTGGGCTCATGGAGTTATGGATAGTCGGGATCTACTCGTTAAAAGAGGTTTGACCATGTGGGCCCAGGTGTCGTTGACTTCTCGAGATTTGAATAAAGATTGAAGCTTTATTATTTAGAATTAATTACTATGGTTTTGTTTGATGTTATTGAGTTGTATTTGACTAGATTCGAGTCGTTTGATGTCAGATTTGAAAGGAAAACGCGGTTGTCGTAGATTAAAGCTTGTCGGGTGGAGATAAGTCCCATGTATACCTTTGTAAGAGTGAATTGATCCCATATGCAATCTATTTGCTACATGTTGCTTGATTTATGATCCACGTATATGCAAGGTGATGCGTATATGCATAAATTGGTTATGACGATATTCGGTAAAGTTTGGCTTATGATATGCCTTTTTTGAACTTGTTATTCTTTTTGTTGGTTCTATGACTACATAATGACTTGTGACTATGGATTAGAAGCATGCTTAAGGCTATGACTTCTTGAATTGCGCATAAATGATTATTTTGTCGTATTGAGCTTCTTTGTCGGGCCATAATCATATACTTGTCTTCTTGATTCTTGATTTGGTTAATTGCTTATCTCATTCATGAGAGTTTTGAATGATGGAATTGCTTATTGAATTGTTGAGATGAATTTTGATTACATATCCATAGCCATATTTTAGCCTAATGTGCTTTTATCCGTATTCTACTATTATGATCTGGTGCCTTTAATTATATTGCCTCATATGTATACCTATAAGTTTGATTGTTGGATATTGTAAATAAATGAGAATTTTGGTACCACGGATATTATGAGCGGATATTGGGGTATTGATGATGTTATGTGGATGGGGTGCACGCTGCCACGAGTATATTTGTTGATTGAGTTGCATGCCACAATGGTATTATGTGTGCATCGGGTGGCACACCGTCACTAGTACATGCGTGGATATTGTCGCACGTCGCTATGAGAATATTAGCGTATCAGATTGCATACTACATTGTAATTATATTTATTAGTGGATCGGGTTGCACGCTGCGATGACAGATTAGTACCATCCCTTCGGAGTCAAGTGATTACCCATATTACCTTGCACTCTATGCGCGTAGGCACTGATATTTGGTGCTAGTTTGGACACTTGGCCGGTGCCAGATATATTTATGTATGGATTTGTGTTATGAGATTTGATATTGGATTGTGAGCATGGCAGCCTTGACCCCTGAAAATGCTCCTACATACATTTATATAATTGTTGACTGACTCATATCGTGATTATGAAAGATTAAGATAACTGATTTTTTGTTCTCCCCATTGTTTGAGCATGCATTGGTAACTTCTACTCATGTAGTGGCTTTTGTATTATATGGGAACGTTGATTGACTCGTATCATGATTATGGAAAGAATTGAGATAGTTGATGTTGTACTCTTATCTCCTTGTCTTCAAAGCACGTGTAATTTCTAGTTTTATTGTGGTTCTATTGACAAACCCTATTGATGAGGTCATGCTCTATTACAAGATCTATATATGCTTCATATGTTTATTGAGCAGTTAGTAAGTGTCGATGTTGATCCCTCTCTACTTTCTTCGAGGCTAGACTTGATACTTACTGAGTACCGTGATTTTGTACTCACACTACAATTTTGCATATTTTGTGCAAGTTCTGAGACTGGTATTTGCAGTACCCATTGAGTTGAGTAGGAGTATGTCATTGGACACTTCGTAGTGAGCTGCTATGCTTGATTCAATTCGCAGCACATGAGTCCCCTTCCTTACTCATCCATATATTTTGTATATTTTATTTCCAGATAAAGGTTGTTATTTTGATGAGATTATTTATTCTTAGTAGATGCTCGTGATGTAGTGACATCGAATTTTGGGCATTGAAGACTGTTGTAGTCGTGTTTAGACCTTATCATTGATTATGTATTTATGATATTGAATTGAGATTTATTTTATATCGTTATTTATCTATACTATATTAAAAGCATGAAGGCCCTTAGAAAAATATCATTCGCCTTTTTTTTTGTTTTAAAATAGAGTTCATAATAGACAAAATAGTCATTTAATTATTTTTCTAATATTTAAGACTTTGAAATCAACTAAAACTTTTACTTATTAAATCTTTTCTTGTTCGAACCATATAGAAAATCCTAATAGGATTTCTAAATCAATTAGAATATAACATTATATAAATTCTTTTCTTATTTGAACATGTAAAATCAATTAGAATATAACATTATATAAATTCTTTTCTTATTTGAACATGTAAAATAATAAGACTTCTTATATATTATATTTCGTGGTATTTAGTTTCTAAACAAACTTAATTGGTAATGAGTTTTGTTTTAGTGTTTCTTGGTCACTTTGGTTTTGGTTTTTACCTAATTTATTTTTATCCTTTTCTCATCAACAACT
>MCJB01041897.1:65308-90528 GCA_002018475.1 Nicotiana obtusifolia
CCCCCCAATTTGTTTCCCTTTCCCGTTTCAGCCCCTTCCTTTAATTAAAAGATTATATTTTTTTCTATTTTATTCATGTGGTCAATAGCTTAAAAGCACAACTTTGCAAAAACCAAACTCTGCAAACTCGCGCATGCCAAGTGCTTGACAAATTGACACAATCTTCCAAGGGTAAAATTGACGGGCAATCTAGTTCAAGTACCCCAAATTGACTTCGAAGATAGTTGTCAAGTCAAATTCAAGCGAAGGCGACTCCAATGGCAATTTCAGGCACCTAATGAGAGTGCTCCGATGGAGCGTCTGGCCGGCAGCCTGCCATCTTTGCTGGTCAGCCTCATCCCCCATTTGCCACAACTCATAGGACCACAAACAACATACCACAGCCCTTAGATTACAATACAATATTGAAACCAACCGTCCAAAATAGTTTCAGGAAGTTGATCTATAATTCTAACACTACTATCGAGCCTATCCAGATGCGATGTGCTACTGTGTTACATGGTAAGCCCTATGTCAAGTTTACAGAAGCTGAAGTTGAATGCATGAATGTAATTGAAGGTTTGCAAGTCGCAGTTGTTGGCAAATTATCGTACAATTGGCCAGAACTACAGGAACTACGTAGAATTATCCCAAGTCAATGTGGAATTAAAGGTGAGTGTAATGTTTGTCTTCTTCGAGATCGACATGTCTTAGTAAGATTGAAGCTATGGGAAGATTTCATAAATTTTACATCGAAAAGTTCTTATTATGTTAAAGCCAATGATGGATATGAATATCAACTGTGACCTCTTATTTATGATGCAAAATTCAAGGCCGGGGAAGAAACTCCAAAGGCTATGGCATGTATATCTTTTCCGGGATTATTACTTGCCTTTTTCCTCAAGGAGTGTTTGTTTTCTTTAGCTTCAGCAGTGGGAAAACCTATGCATCTAGACATGGCTACAATAAATAAAACTATACCTAGTTATGCAAGAGTAAAGGTTCTTGTTGATCTCTTAGCTGATTTGCCAAAGAAAGTTTGTATGGACATTGAGAATGATGTTATGGGTGAAACAAGGACGGAATGGGTGAAGATTAATTATGATTTCTTACCTAAGTATTGCAAAGAATGTAAAGTTCAAGGTCATGATATGTTTGAATATTGGCGATTACATCCAGAACTAATGGATTGTAATGACAAAGGAAAGCAGGTGAACTAGGCTAATATAACAGTATACTCAAAGCAACAAGTTATCAATGAGTATGAGAGAAACAAAGGCAAAAAATAAGGACCTTTAATGGTTCTAACTAGTGGGAAAGTAGTTGGGAATGTATGTGCACAATGGAAAGAAGTAAGAGACAAGCGTGGGTAAAACAAAGGCAATGAATTTGTTGAAAATGAACGAAATGGGAAGGAAATTGATCCAATTGACAAACCTGCAGATCCAGCGATTCAAACATCTAATAAATATTCTGTATTAGAGGTGGAAGAGGGTGAGATCAATGAGAATAACCAATTGGCACTAGTGCAGGACGTTTCTGTTCAGAGAAGTCCAAAGGAAACTGCCAGACTTAATCCAGCACCAACTGTGTTCACACTTAAATCACCTAGGATTGCAAGGAATAATCATAAGGGGAAGTGGACTGAGGTTAATGATTGATTACAAAAAGAGACAACAGGTCAATGGGTTAGTAGAATTTTTGTTGATAGTGTTGCAACCAACCAGTCCTGCCCGGAAGTCCCTTCTCAATCCATTGACACAGATGTACATCCTGGTGCTATCAAGGGTAAGGGTTGACTACAACTAGGTAAATTATGGAGTGATCAAGTTGAAGAAGCTTCAGATGAAGGTGAATTGCCAGAAGGAGTAGAAATGAAGAATCGGTATCAAAGTGAAGAATCACACTGCAATAGCGACGACATAGATGGAGAGGATCAGCAAATCATGAGTTTTCAGGAAAATGCAGGAACTATGGCACACACTGAACTACAGAATGAGGAATAGACAACCACAGAAATTCCTAAGATGGGCAATCTCCAAATGAGGGAAGAAATTATGGGAGTATGGAGATGACTTCTGAGGTATAACGGAGGCAACAATAAAGGCTCATGATGGTGTTGATCAAGCTATAGTACCAAGGGACTCAAGTACAATTGAGACAATGCCCATTGCATGTGCCTCAAGTACTGGATATCCACTACAAATACAAATCAATGTAACATTAAAATCACTAGAGCAGGTGTTATATGATATAATCACACACAAGGTACTGCCTGTTGAATTTCAAAATGCAATGGTGGAACAAGAGCAACAACAAGATGAGGGTGCTGATGAGTCTACTCCTGGGAACTTTAAATATGTTGCTAGAGAAGGAGATCTATCACCTAGAGTTTTAGCTAGAAATCATAACAATATCCAGCACATCCCGTATGCCTAGATATGATCCAACACGTCCCACGCGCTCAACATGATACGCGTATCCCCTACGCCCCGGGCCTATTGTAGCATAGATAATCACCTTACTCTAGAGGGACATATCCATATCCGAGCTTCGCACTGAAATCCATCATGCCATAAAATCCATCATGCCATAACTATCGACCCGAAATCCCAACCACGGCGGTGGTGACGCCTAACGTCCACTTGCTAGTCAATAACTACATAACTATTAATTTTAGCAATTTTAAAAGCAGATTAATAAGAAGGTAAAGCTGTAGAACTTCAAAATATATACTCCCTCTGTTTCAATTTACTTTCCTTATTAGTCCATTCCAAAAGGAATGACACATTTCTACAATTAGAAATAATTCAGCTTTAAACTCTTCATTTTACCCTTAATGAAATTTTTTTATAACCACTCAAATGTCATGGTCCCACAAAGCTTTTACCCCTTAATATTTTAAGACCACAAGTTTCAAAATTCTTTTTTTTTCTCTTAAACTCCATGCCGAGTCAAACTACCCCATCTAAATTGAAATGGATGAAGTAATAAACTCCAATCGCGCTATCTGGTCTAATCCCGGAATCAGGTGTCACAAGTACATAAACTGCTAAATGTGCTACAATCGAGGGTCAAAATAAAATACAACTTTCTAAATGAAATAAACAGTACAAAAGAAAAGAAAGGGACTACAGGGTCTGCGACCACCGTGCAGCTCTACCTCAAGTCTCCAAGTAAGGATAGTCTGAGCAAATCTACACTAAATGACGCTAGGACCAACACCAGAATCTGCACAAGAAGTGTAGTATGAGTACGATCGACCCTATGTATGTCGTAAGTGTCGAGCTTAACCTAGATGAGGTAGTGACGAGGCTATAACAAAGCACTCATTATAAATCTGTACGAGTATAAGTTACAACAATAGCATAATAGAGAAATAAGAATTAACATGAAAAACGGAACAAAAATTACATAACAGAGGGCCCGAGAATATCACCTATGCTCTGATTCACAATACAACACAGATGTATAACCAATAGTCAGGAGCAGTCATAATATATCTTTTCCGTTGTGGCG
The DNA here is from genome assembly GCA_002018475.1 of Nicotiana obtusifolia. Classification (NCBI taxonomy): domain Eukaryota; kingdom Viridiplantae; phylum Streptophyta; class Magnoliopsida; order Solanales; family Solanaceae; genus Nicotiana; species Nicotiana obtusifolia. Next base: position 68,807 of record MCJB01041897.1, read on the forward strand.
TGCAACTTGATCCACATATCATATCGATACCAATACCATTTCAGCGTGCAACTCGACCCCAACCAACATATTAATATCCATTGCGGCGTGCAACCCGATCCCAAATACAACATATCAAACTCCATTGCGGCGTGCAACCCGATCCCAATACAACATCAATACCATTGTAACATGCAACTCGATACCAAATATTTAACATAAATGTAAAATGCTACAATCAACCACGGAGTATTTCACTATGAAACACAACACGGGAATTAAACGGATAAAGACATAAGACTGATAAAAGCGACTATCAAACAACGCGCAAAAACATAAGGCAAGTAAAGGTACGCAATAAATGAAGACACAGATACATGGAACATATAGAAAATTAAGGCGCGTAATGAATGAAAGCATGCATTTAACAAATAAAGGCAAGTAACAATTAAGGCATATGACACGTACTAACATGGAATAATAGAAGGCATGAAGTAATTGAAGACGAACAACTAAATATCTCAACCCGCATGCTTAACCCATGACAACGTATGTACACTCATCACCTTGCATATACGTCATCCCCATAGATAAATCAAGTAGCAAATAGACCAATCAAGTCTGAATTCCCTCAAGTCAAGGTTAACCACGACAGTTACCTTTCTATATGACCAAATCAATAATCAACCACGACTTTTCCCTTGGAACAAGCCTCCAAACCAATAAAATCTAGTCAATTATCAATCAAACAATACAAAACAAGCTTTAGAAACTACCCATGAATGAAAAAGGTTCAATGTTGATAATTTTTTTAAAAGTCAACAAAAGTCAACCACGGGCTCACTTGGTCGAAATCCAAGATTCGAACTACATCCCGACTACCCATTCACCTTCGAGTCTAGGGTTGAAAATGGTGTAAAATGAACTCAAGGCATCTGCTACCATATTCACCTTATCCGGATGATACAAGAAATGATATCATAATCCTTAATTAACTCAAGACACATCAGCCGCCTCAAATTCAAATTCTTCTGCTTGAAAAAGTGCTAATGACTGCGATGATCAGTATAAACCTCACATGACACACCATAGAAGTAATGCCTCCAAATCTTAAGCACATCCGCAATTGTTGCCAACTCCAAATAATGAACTGGATAATTTTTCTCATGAGTCGTCAACTGCCGTGATGCATAAGCAATTACCCTACCATCCTACATTAACATCACACCAAGACCAATGTGTGAAGCTTCACACTACACCGTGTATGACCTTGAACCTATGGGAAACACCAATACTAAGGTTGTAGTCAAAGAAACCTTGAGCTTCCAAAAGATCTCATCACACTCAAGTTAGTGGGATTGCGATGGATGAAAATTCCTTTGCAACACGACGATAGTAGCCTGCCAAACCCAGAAAACACCTAATATCCATAGTGGTAGTATGTCTAGGACAATTCTAAACCACCTTAATCTTCTTTGGTTCAACCTTAAAACCATTACCAGATACTATGTGACCCGAGAAAGCAACTGAACCGAACCAAAACTCACACTTAAATTTATTAGCATAAAGCAACTTCTCCTTCAAGATCTGAAGTACAATCATCAAATGATGCTCATGATCCTCCCTACTACGAAAGAGTAAAACAAGATGTCATCAATGAATACAATTACAAAAGAGTCCAAATAAGGCTTGAATACCCGGTGCATCAAATCTATGAATGTTGCTGGAGTGTTAGTCAAACTAAATGACATCACCAAGAACTAACAATGACCATAATGAGCCTGATTAGCCATCTTAGTGATATTTAAAGCCCTAATCTTCACATGATGATAACCCGTTCTCAAGTCAGTCTTAGAGAAAAACTTATCAATAACATAGATACTTGTTATTGATAGTAATATTGTTCAACTCCCTAAAATCACTACACATCCTCATAGTACCATCCTTTTTCTTCTCAAACAATATCGGTGCATCCCAAGGAGAAATGCTCGGTGTAATGATCCCCTTCCTAAGCAAATCATGCAACTGCTCCTTTAATTCATCTGGAGCTATACGATATAGTAGAATAGATATGCGCTGGATTCCCAAAGCCAAGTTAATTCCAAAATCAATATCCCAATCTAGTGGCATACCCGTCAAATCCATAGGGAACACCTTTGGAAACTCTCGCGCAACTGGTACCGAATCAATAGGATGAACCTCCATACTAGAGTCACGTATCCATAGGAGGAACCTCCATGCAGTATAATGGAAGTGGGAAAAAAAATCATCGAAAAAATAAAATTATCTTATTTATTTTTAATTGATTTTGTGACTAAATCTGCCAGAAACTTACCCCTTTTTTATTTTCTTCAATTAGCTTTTCTGACAATATTCATCGGAGAACAAGAGTGAGGAACTATGAGAGAAGATTCCTGCAGAACTGTCAAAAAAATAATAAATATTTTTTTTTTCGTCAGAAGGTTAGCGGAAATACAATTAAAATTCCAATAAAAATTAGTTAGTCAGAAAACTCCAGGGAGATTTTTGCTATTTTATTTTATTACTTGGGTTTTCTTATTACACTAGTGTATTTAATTATCCAAGTTGCCAATTCTCACCTCTCTTTAATTTTGCTAAAACATATTCAAAATACTTCACTCTATGTGAAGAAATTTAATCATAAGCTTAGTATTTTGTTATGAACCCACCAATTTTTTTGAGTATTTTAGTCCCAATTACCCTATTTGATAATTTTCATATATGAATTTATGGCTGTGTGACTTGCGAGGTTGATTAGTGTGATTTCGGGAGAATTTGGGATGATTTGGGACACAGTCCCTAGGTTAGAGGCTTAAGTTGAAAGAGTTGATTGCATTTGAATTTTGTATAGATGACTCCGAAATGGTATTTTGATGGTTCCAATAGCTTTGTATGGTGATTTTGGACTTAGGCGTATGTCCGAATTTGGATTTTGAGGTCCGTAAGTTGATTTGGTGCTTTTTGGCGATAGTTGTTAAATTGAATGTTTGGAAGGTAGATAGGTCTGAACAAGGGTTGACTTTATTAATATCAGGCTAAGATTGTGATTGGAGAGTTGGTATAGGTCCGTTATGGCATTTGCGACTTGCAAGCAAAACTTGAGGTCATTCATAGTTGATTTGATATGGTTCGACATGCGTTTTGAATTTGGAAAGTTCATTAGTTTCTTTAAGCTTGAATGGGGGAGCAATTCATAATTTTTATGTTGTTTCGGTGATTTGGGGATTCGAGTAGGTACGTGTTATATTTTAGGACTAATTGGTATGTTTGGATGGGGTCCTAGGGGCCTCAAATGTGTTTCAGATGGAGTTCAGACCATTTTAGGAATTGGTGGTGTTGCTGAAGTTTTGGCTTCTGGTGTTTTCTCATCCGCGGTGGTTTGGCCGCAGACAGAGCTACAGGTGCGACCAGCTGTCCGCAAGTGCATAAGGGGAGCATGGCAGGGGAAGTCCACAGAAGCGACACAGGTGCGCAGATGCGCATGCGCAGGAACGGAAGGAGTCTGCAGGAACGGACTTGCAGATGCGAAGGTTGCTCCGCAAAAGCGCATGGACGGGGAATTAATGAATTCCGCATTTGCGATGGATTTTCGCAGATGCAGCGTCATAGGTGTGACTAAGTGGGCCGCAGGTGAGATTTTGCTGGCAGACTTTTATAATCGAATTAGGCCATTTTTATTATTTGGAGTTCTAGAACTTGGTCTAGGGCGATTGTTGAGAGACTTTTTGGTACAATTGAAGAGGTAAGTAAAGTCCGTTCAATTTTGATGATAGATATTGATTAATTACACCTAGTTTATGTGAATTTAAGGTGAAATTTGGGAAGTTTAGACTATGTTATTGGAGAGTGAGATTATGTGATTTGAATGTCGATTTAAGGTCAGAATTGGATGAAATTTGTATGGTTGGAGTCGTAATTAAACGGGTTTTTGGAACTTGTGAGTTTGGCTGGGTTCGAGGGTACGGGCCCTGGGTTAACTTTTTAAGTTGACTTTTTGATTTTAATTAAATATCAAATCTTTATTATCCTGAATCATTTTCTATGGATTTTATTTATGATGTTTAGCTATTTTGGCTTGATTCGAGCCGTCCGAAGGTGGATTTGTGCGGGAACAGCCTATTAGCGGATTGATTTAACTTGTTTGAGGTAAGTATCTTGCCTACCCTTGTGTGGGCGAAATACCCCTTAGGGGCTATCCCTAATTGTTGATTTCTATGATGTGTATAGTTACGTGTATATGATGTGATGAGCGTGTATACGGGCACTATGTGTGTTTTTGACCGGGATAGAGCACAGGTTATTAATATGGCTTATATCACGACTCGAAATTTCCAACTGCGGGGCAGTGATGGCGCGTAACATCCACTTGCTAGGCAAGCCAATATTAGTACACAACTAATAATTTTCAGATAATTGAAAGCAGTATAATAAGAGTTAAAGCTGTAGAATTTCAAAGTAGACATAATACTTTCAACACCGACTAGGCAAACACGGAATCTGGAGTCACCAGTATATGAGCATACTAAAAAGTGCTACAACCAATATCTGAGGGAATTACAACTAGATAAGGAAGGGGACTTTAGGGACTGCGATCGCCATGCAGGTCTACTTCAAGTCTCAAAATGCAGATGTGATCTGGGCAGCAACTTTGCTAAGTGCCACTGGGACCAACTCCAGAATCTGCACAAGAAGTATAAAAGTGTAGCATGAGTACAACCAACCCAATGTACACTGTAAATTTTGAGCCTAACCTCGGCGAGGTAGTGACGAGTCTATGACAAGACACATACTAAAAACCTGTGTAGATATATACATAACGCAACAGAACTAACAGGCAAAGCATTTAAAATATTAACGGGGAGGTAATATGTAAAAAGGGGTCAACATCAAAATAGTAAGTGCAAATCACCAATTAGACTCTTTCCAAAATAAACAAGAATGCAGCCAAATAATCCACAAATCCGGAAATCAAGTAAAGCATTAAAATCATCAAAGACACGACATCACCCTTCGTGCTTTTACTCTCATTATCACCATAATAAGATAAAGCAATGGCACAGGATCACGTTTCGTGCTTTTACTCTCATCCTCACCATATGATAATGATATGATAAAAGAAATGACATGACATCATCCTTCGTGTTTTTACTCTCATCCTCACATGATATAACAGATGATAATAAAGCAGTCACGTGCACGGCATCACCCTTCATGCTTTAATCCTCACATTGGCTTATTCAATGATACCAATATGCAAATATGGCACGACAACACCCTTCGTGCTTTTCACTCTTCCTCACCAAGCAACAACAGTAATCCACAGTATCAAGCAAGTTAGGAAACCAATTTTAACTTCAATCGTAGTGTTATGATAAGCAAATTCAACTTTTGATATCCCAACAACTTCAAATTAATCAATAACATGAAAGCAAACAAGCAAGACTAACAATCTAACTAAAGCATATAAGTTATGGTAAAAGAAACAATATGTTACAATAAATCGGTTTTCACCCGCATGCTTTGACACATGAAGATATATACTCGTCACCTTGCATATACGTCGTCCCCATACGTAATTCACATAGCAAATAAATAAACTAGTCCTAATTCCCTCTAATCAAAGTTAAAAATGACATGTACCTCACTCTGCAATCAAATAAATCAATCCACCACGGCCTGCCTTTCGAACATACCTCCAAACCAACCGAATCGAGCCAATTAACGATCAAACAATTCAAAATAAGCTTTCGAAACTACCCACGAATGAAAATAGTTCAATTTTGATCATTCTTTTAAAAAGACAACAAAAGTCAACCCCGGGCCCGCTAGGTCGAATTCGAGATGAGGACCAAAACCCTGTTACACATTCACCCTCGAGCCCAGTATGTGATTTATTTCAAAATTCGACCTTAATTTGAGGTCAAAATCTCAATTTTACCAAATCCCTAGTTCTATCCAAAATCCCTAATTTCTACCATGAAATTCAAAGATTTGATATTAAAAAAACTCATAAAACGTAATGGGGAATTGATAGAAAATGAATTAGAGTTGCTTTCCAATGAATTTGGGAAGAAAACATTCTTCAAAAATCACCTTTAGAGCGTTTGGGTTTGAGAAATGGTGTAAAATACGCTAAGTCCCATTTTCTCCACTTTTATCCAGTCATAGGTGTCACATTTGCGAACACTTGTTCGCAAATGCGATGCCCACAAATATGGAACATGGATCACAAATGAGATCAATGCATCAGATGCACAAAAGTCGCAAATGTGAAATGCACCCCTTCGTAAATGCGGATAACCTCTTCGCATTTGCGAAGATGTCCTAAAGTCCCAGTGATCGCAAATGTGAGTAACAAGTTCGCAAATGCGATTGTCCCTCCGCAAAAGTAACATGGCCTCGCAAATGCGAGGTCTCCAGCCCAGTCCCATGCTCACAAAAGTGATCGCTTGATTGCAAAACTGAGGCTCGCAAATGCTAGCCAGACCTTGCATTTGCGAGATTTGCAGTAATGCACCAATAACTGTTGAACACCAGCAGTTACAAACCATCCCCAACTCATTCCTTACTCACCCAAAACTCACCTGAGCCCCTCGAGCTCCAAACCGACCGTGCACACTAGTGTAATAACATGCTACGAACTTGCTCGCTACCTCAAATCATCAAAATAACATCAAATAACACGAATTGATCTTCAAAACTCAACAATTTTCAACTTAAACTCAATTTCTCACATAATGCGCTGAAACGCGTTCGAGTCATCCCGAACCCCAACCAAAAGTGGGTACAAGTCCAAAATCATCATACGAACCTACTGGAATCGTTAAAATACCGATCCGGGATCGTCTACCCAAAATATTGACCGTGGTCAACTCTAGCCTCAATTTAAGTCAAAAATCACATTTTCTTTAAATTTTCACATAAACGCTTTCTGAAAAGCGATACGGGACCACCCACGAAAATCAAGAAACATCAAATGAAGCTATGAGAGGTCTCGCAACATAGAAATAAAGGCTAGTATTCAAAATGACCTATCAGTTCGTCATATTCTCCACCTCTAAAAGAAATGATCGCCCTCGAATGGACCTAAAAAAAGTACCTAGACTGGTAAAAAGGTGGAGGTATCTACTCCAAAAATCAGACTTGGACTCCCACGTAGCCGCCTCGATCGGCTGACCTCTCCATTGCACTTTCATAGAAGGAAAACTCTTGGATCTCAACTTGCGAACTTGCCGGTCTAAATAGCTACCAACTCTTCCTCATAGGTCAGATTTTCATCAAGCTGCACCGCGATGAAGTCCAAAACATGTGAGTTGTCCTCTTGGTACTTTCGAAGCATAGAAACATAAAATACCGAATATACCCATGCTAGGCTAAGAGGCAGTGAAAGGCTATAAGCAACCTCCCCAACTCTCTCCAAGATATCAAATGGGCCAATAAACCTCGGACTCAACTTGGCCTTCTTCCCAAACCGCATCTCGCCCTTCATAGGCGACACTCGGAGAAGAACCTTCTCACCCACCATGTAAGCTACATCTAAAACTTTTCGGTCCGCATAACTCTTCTACCTGAACTGAGCTGTACGAAGTTGTTCCGGTATCACCTTAACCTTTTCCATAGCATCACGGACCAAATCAGTAACCAACAATCTAGCCTCTTCGGGCTAAAACTAACCAATCGGTGGACGACATTGCCTCCCATATAAGGCCACATACGGAGCCACCTGGATGCTTGTCTGATAGCTATTGTAGTAGGCGAACTCTGCTAAAGGTAAGAACTGGTCCAATAACCTCCGAAATCAATAACATAGGCACGTAAAATGTCCTCCAAGATCTGAATAGTGCCCTCGGACTAGTCCATCCGTTTGAGGATGAAACACAATGCTCAGCTCGACCAGTGTGCCAACTAACACTACACGGATCTAAAAAAATGCGATGTGAAACTAGTGCCTCGGTCAAGGATTATAGAAATGGGCACGTCATGCAGGCGGATAATTCCTGGATATAAATCTGAGCAAACTGCTCTGAAGAATAGGAAGTCACCACTGGAATAAAGTGTGCAAACTTAGTCAACCGGTCCACAATAACCCAGACTGCATCATACTTCCTCAAGGTCCATGTTATTCCTAGCACAAAGTCTATAGTGATGCGCTCTCAATTCGACTCAGGTTTCTCCAATCTTTGAATCAATTCACCCGGTTTTTCATGTATGTACTTCACCTGTTGACATTTCAAACACCAAGAGAGGTACACACATATCTTTCTTCATTCTTCGCCACCAATGGTGTTGTTTCAAGTCACGGTACATCTTTGTGACACATGGGTAAATGGAATAGCGAGAACTGTGAGCCTCTTCAAGGATCAACTCTCTCAACCATCAGCATTTGAAACACAAATCTGACCCTGAAGCCGCACCACCATCATCATCAATCACAAACTCCTTAGCACCACCCCGCTGCATCATATCCTTCAACACCAACAAGTGAGGATCGTCAAACTGGCGAGCCTTGATACGCTCCAACAACGATGACTGTGCCATAACACAAGCAAGAGCCCGTCTAGGCTACAAAACATCCAATCTCATAAATCAATTGGCCAAGGCCTGAACAGCCATAGCTAATGGCCTCCCCACTACCGGTAAATATGCCAAACTACCCATGTTCTCAGCCTTCCTACTCAATGCATCGGCCACTATATTGGCCTTCCCCGGATGATATAATATGGTGATATCATAATCTTTCAGCAACTCTAGCCATCTCCACTTCCACAAATTAAGATATTTCTGCTTGAACAGGTGCTGGAGACTCCGACGGTCATTATAAACCTCACACAGAGCATCGTATAGATAGTGCCTCCAAATATTTAATGTGTAAACAATGGATGCCAACTCTAAGTCAAGAACAGGGTAATTCATCTCATGAACCTTCAACTACTAGACACGTAGCTAATCACCCTACCATCCTACATCAATACCGCACAAAGACCAACACACGATGCATCACAATACACGGTGTAGGATCCTGAACCTGTAGGCAACACCAACATTGGGGTTGTAGTAAATATAGTCTTGAGCTTCTGAAAGCTCATATCTCTCTTGTTAGACCATCAGAAAAGAGCACCCCTGGGTTAAATTGGTCAATGGGGCTGAGATAGATGAAAATCCCTCCACGAATAGGCGATAATAACCCCCAAACCCAAAAAGGCTCCAAATATCTATAGTTAAAGTAGGTCTAGGCCAGTTCATAACTGCCTCAATCTTCTTAGGATTTACTTTAATGCCCTCGGATACAACATGGACCAAAGAGGCAATCGAGTCCGCCTAGAACTCACACTTTGAAATTTTGGAATATTTGACGATCCTTTAAAGTGTGAAGTACGATCTAGAGATGCCGCTCATGCCTCTCTCTACTGCAGAAGAAAACCAAAATATCGTCAATGAAGACAATCACAAAAGAATCTAGGTAGGGCTTGAACTTTTGGTTCATCAAATCCATAAAGGTTGCTGGGGAATTGGTCAAGCCAAATAACATCATCAGAAACTCATAGTGACCATACCAAGTCCGAAAAGCTATCTTAGGGACATCCGATGCCCTAATCTTCAACTGATGGTAGCTAGATCTCAAGTCAATCTTAGAAACACCTTGGCACCCACCCTGAAGCTGATCAAATAAGTCATCAATCATCCGCAACGAATACTTTTTTCTTTATAGTGACCTTGTGAAACTGACGATAATCTATGCACATCCTCATCGTTCCATCCTTATTCTTCACAAATAGCACTGGTACACTCCCAAGGTGAGACACTATGTCTAATGAGTCTCTTATCAAGCAAATCATGCAACTACTCTTTCAATTCTTTCAACTCAACTGGGGCCATACAGTATGGTTTGGTAGAAATAAGGTGAATGCCCGGAACCAAGTTAATGCAGAAGTTGATATCTCTGTCGGATTGTATCCCCGACAAATCTTTAGGAACCACCTCTAGAGTCTCGTGCACAACTGGTATCGGATTCATAGAAGGAACCTCTGAACTAGGATTACGGATATATGCCTAATATCCTAGATACCTTTTCTCGACCATACGTCGAGCCTTCACAAAAGAAATGACCCTACTAGTGGAATGACCAAGAGTCCCTCTCCACTCCAATCGAGGCAACCCTAGCATAGCTAATGTCAAAGTCTTGATATGATAATCCAAGATAGCATGATATGGTGAGCACTAGTCCATGCCCAAGATAATATCAAAGTCCACCATGCTGAGTAAAAGAAGATCTACCCTAGTCTCATAACTCTCGATAAAGACTACACATAAACGATAAACACAATCTACCACAATAGAATCTACCATAGGCGTAGACACATAAACGTGAGCACTCAAAGAATCATGAGACATATCTAGATATGAAGCAAAATAGGATCTCTATGGCAAATTGGAATATTACTTATGATGGCCGCATTAGATGACTCTGCCTTAGGTCTAGCTGGAAATGCATAAAATAAGGCTGAGCCTCACCACTCTGACCTCTACCTCTCGAACGACCTCTCCCTAACTGGCCTCCACCTCTAATGGCCTGACCACCACCTCGGGCTGCCTGACCCCCGCCTCTAGCTGGCTGAGTGGGCAGTGGAGCAACCGGTGCCAGAACCATAGCACGAGTACCCTACTGTGGCATGCTGCTCTGTGATCTAGGGCAAAACCTCGCGACGTGCCTCGGATCTCCACAAGTATAATAAGTCCTCGACCGTTGTGACTGCTAGCCATGGATTGTACAAAAATGCGGTTCGCGTTTCAATCTGCGAACCACATTTCCACCGCAGACCTGACAGGTACGTGTTCACATTATTTTTCTAATTTTTATTTACCCTTCATACTAAGTATATAAAAAAATATATATATACCACAAACAAACAAAACATCAGACGGAAACAGAGCAAATTCCGACAACCTCCATCGGAATATTCCAACTCAGGCAAAGAGTTCACATAGCATTAATCTAAGAGCACCCATCTATTTCAAGGTATGTACACTTCATCTTTACCTTCAAGTTGTGGTTTTGAAACCCTAGGTTTGATTATTTAATGAAGAAGTTCAAAGCTTTTTGAGTAGAAAACCAAACTTTTGGGTTTGATTGATCAATGGGATGCCTATTCTTGGGTATGTGAAGAATTTTGCGGTCCACATATTCAAAATGTGGACCGCATTTAGGTCGCACTTCCTAAACCCTAGTGGCCCGAGGAAGATGACAAACGCGGTGAGTCTGCGATCGCAGATTGAGTCTGCGAACCGCAGACCCACCGCAAACACACCCAGAACATCTCACAAACATAGATGACAAATGCGGTGGTTATGTGATCGCAGATCTTGTTCTGCGATGAGAATGCGATCGCATTTGTATACAATGACCAGTCTTATGCACAACACCACTATGCGAGGTGGTTTGCGATTCGCATAGTGGTTCTGTGATCGTAGATCACATCGCAGTTCCGTAACTCTTTGATTATCTATCCTGTTTTTGCCTTTTCTCGAATTATGACAATGTCACTAACATGTGCTATTTATGCATACACGGCTAAAAAATATCCCAAAAGCAAAAGGCCTTCCACCGCTTCACCCTCCGCACCAACCAAACGAGCAAAGAAAGATTCAACTAGACCGAACACCTCCCAGTCTGAAGAGGAGGATTGCTTTCCGGAAGTTGATCTAGTTGCGGAGGCACGGAGGAAGAAAGGAGATGACCTTCAGCTTCGCTTTGAAGTTGAAGGCTCAAGGTCCTTATTCCGGGAAGCACTCGCAAAGAGAAGGATTCTGCCGGAGAAAAAGCTGAGTCCGAATGGGCTCCCAGAACAATACCCTCACAACCTGGACAACATTAAAATGAGGAACTGGGAGTACTTCACCACAGAACCAAAGGAGTACAATGAGTCAATGGTCCGAAAATTCTATGCGTCATACGGAGCATCACGATCAGCATACCATAGACGCAATAGACTTTTCACCGGCACTGTCCATGTTCGGGGGAAAGCTGTGTTCTGTGACAGCAACCACATCAATGAACTATTCTTCCCTGAATGGGAATCAGGCACAGCGGAGTACGATGCAGAGTACTCCAACAGAAAACATGAGCGTGGATGGATAGCATCCACCATTGCGAAGGGGATTCCAGCATGGATCAATCCTGGAAGGAAAATTTACAAAGAGGACCTCACGGGGGAAGCCAAATATTGGCTAAGCTTCGTCACTTCTCATCTAATACCCTACAGAAATGAAACAGAAATCAACATTGAGAAGGCACTTCTCATTGCATGTATAATGAAGGGGGTTAAAATTGATGTGGGGAGTCTGATCTTCCAGGAAATTGGTATCTGAGCTACTCAGCGGGCCACATCACTACCATTCCCAAGTCTGATCACCACCCTTTGCCAAGAGGTGGATGTCCCTTTCCTACCACAACGAGACAGACTTGGGAGGTCTACGAGAGATATTGATAACACTCGTATCAGCGATGCATCGGCCCCAACAACAACCCCAATAGAAGACATTGACTCTCAGAACCTCCTGTCTCCTCAAGATCCTGAACCTTCTACAGCTGCTGACGCACCTGCACCATCAGCTACCACCAGCCCATCAGCCTCACACATGCCAGCCATTTCAAGAATGGGTCTAATTGTTCATCCTAATAACTCTAAAGTGGACCAGCTCTTGAAGTCATTGCCCTCACTGATAAAACAAGCATTGACTCCGTTGCTACAACAACAATTGAAATTCGGAGAAAGGTTGTCAAAGCTTGAATCGAGGGTTGACAGCATTGAAAAAGGTGGCGTGAGGGGTCTACCCCAACTACAAGAGGATTTAAAATCATTAAAGACCGATCTCCAGAAGATGCAACATCTGGAGTTCGATATCTCATCCCTCCTCCCCAACGAGGGTAACCAGGGTGCCGGCCAGGCCGACTTGGGACTCGACTTCACGACACTCATGACGGACATCCTACCGTCAGCTGCTAAAGTGTCTCAGTCTCCCGCCCCTAAAATACCGGTGGAATCTACTGATGACGAGACCTCGGAAGGGTTTTCAGAATCTGAAGAGGACAACTCCGAGGAAGCCAGTGTAGAGCTTGATGCGGGTGCAACCCCTACTCCACAAGGAAAAGGAAAAGAAATTGTGATGCCTACAGCAGAGGAGGAACAGGAGCAGGCAGACATCGAAGCTGCCATTGAGCGCTCATTGATAGATAAGGCCGCTAGGAGATTTCCTTCGGCGGGAGATGGTTGTAGCAGCTCAGCGGCTCCCCCACCGGCTTCGGACCGGACTCACTCTCCTCCTCCAGCACCGGCAGAGAGATAGGCTACTCTCTTCGCGCAATTGCGCCTCCAGGGAGCCCCTTGTCCTTTACATTTTTTTTTATTATTGCATTGGGGACAATGCATGTGCTTAAGTTGGGGGTGGTAGCCTTACATTTCTATTTGGTCTGTATATGTTGATTGACTTGTGGGTGACATTTGTATATGCTTAGATAGTAATGTTTTATGCTTTGTGTGTATATGTTGTTGTAAGTAAATAGTTAGACAATAAATTCCCCTTGTTTTTTCTTTTGTCGGGTTCTTTTTCAAGGGTGTAATAGTAGAACCGGGCTGTTGAGTATAAAGTATATTGACCAGGATGGTATGTCTGTGGACAAACAAGTATGTAACCATATCTGAAGTATAGACCCCTAGAACAAATCAATTAGGTGAATTTGAGGCTCGCCTAGTAACTCTAGTTCTACTTAGAATCGTGTATTTATACACGAGGAAAGCCTCGAGTTACTAAATGCGAATCCCAAAGTTGTAAACTATGTTAACCAAACAGTTGATGTGCCAGTGTGTGTGAGCTTATTGTTTTGATAGTTCTTGTGTTCATTGCTGCCATCTAGAACTTGCCCGGTTGGTTCTTCGTTGCCTAGAATACGTATGCTAAGTTAGAGAAGTGATCTTAGGCTTTCTTTGAGTAGTGATAAAACCTTTCTAGCCTCTTTCAGCCGACCTGTGCATAATGACTATCACTAGTACCCTATTTTGAGCCTTGTAGCCTTTTTATTGGCCTCCGCATTACAACCTGATCCCATTCATCAAAGATGACTTCTTTTGAACCCATTCCTCCTTGAACACTGAGAATATTGATAAAAGTTAAGTTGGGGGTGGGGATCAATAATAAAATGGGCAAGATCGTGAAATAAAACGGGAACTCCGTACCTCAAAAGCTCATGTTAATCTATGGAAGCTTCAAAAAAAAAAAAACATACCACAAGTTTGAAAGAAAAAGAAAAAAAAAATTCTATGTGAGTGGTATAAAGAAGCTTGAGAATCAAATGAAGAGGTACGCGAGTGGGGTTTAATGTGGGACTGTAAAGCCATTGAGGCCAAAGGAACAAAAAGTTGAAAGAAGAAAGAGTGTAATTAGTGTTCAAGGAGGAAGTAGCCACTATTATCTAAAGTTACACCCTACCCTTCCTTAAACCGACATTACAAGCCTATAAAGTCCTTATGTGATCTCTAACCAAAGTATTCTTATAACTAGGCGATGAATTAAAATACGGGCAAGCCTATGGCATGGCAGGTGGTGGCACTTGAAATTCTATGCTGAGAGCGAGTGTTCTAGTTCTTTTGTCCCTTGATTTCGCTATGATAAATACTGTGAGAGTGGGACTTTCTTTCTAGTGAGGGCACATACACTGCTAGGTTGATAGCCAGTTGAGCTTAAGTAAAAGCATAAGTAAATTCAGCTGAAAGTAGCATTTAGTTACTTTGTTGAGACTCAAAGTTCACTAATTGATTGTTTGCTTTTGAGCATGATAATGATTCAAAGGGGGTACAGTGAAAAAATGGTTACACTTAAAATGTTAACAACAAACACAGTCCTTGGTCAGCGTTGCTTCATATTTGATAGGTAAAGTCTAAGCTAGGATGGTGTCGTGTTAATTGCTTGAGGACAAGCAAGAGCTTAAGTTGGGGGTGTTGATGTGCCGGGTAATTTCGGCACATTTACATACTATTTACTTAGAGTTTTACTTATTCTACTTGTTAATTATCACGATATTTACTTACTTTCAGTGTAATTTCAGTATATTGAGGGAAGAAACCCAGAAGCATGAAAAGAAGTCAAAAAAGCTGTCCAAAGGCAAGAAAAGAGTTCAAGAGTATAGCAGGTTCAATTATGCAACCGCAAAACAGATATGCGAGTAGCAGAAGTCGCAAGAAGATCGCAGAGGCAGACAGAACTTCAAGCCAAATTTCAAGTTGAGAATGCGGTCGCAAATGCGACCGCAAAACAAGAATGCTAACCGCATTATCATCGCAGACACGAACAGAGTCTGAGGTGAAAAATAGAGTGGAAATTGCGATCGCATTCTGCGATCGCAGAGCCAATATGCGAACCACATTTTCAGATGCGACGAGAGGAAAACTGACGGGTAGGATCTGCGATGAAAGTGAAGATTCTGCGAACCGCATTCCCGCTCTGCGACAGGAATGCGATCGCAGACGTGCAAATAGGTCAAACTTAACTGCTGCTCGCCTCGGATTTTGGGCCTCTATAAATAGCTTTTCTAGGGTTATGTGAAGGGAGACTGGTCAGAATTCAAAGTGCAAAGTACTGCTTTTGATTATTTTCAAATTGAGAGAGTTTTTGGGTGATCAAAACAGAGAATTCGATATTGTTGTAAGAA
Organism: Nicotiana obtusifolia; assembly: GCA_002018475.1. Classification (NCBI taxonomy): domain Eukaryota; kingdom Viridiplantae; phylum Streptophyta; class Magnoliopsida; order Solanales; family Solanaceae; genus Nicotiana; species Nicotiana obtusifolia. The sequence goes on from MCJB01041897.1 coordinate 84,510, forward strand.
AAATTCAATTATTCTCATTTGTTCTTCAGTTTTCAACATGTATAGCTAAACTCTAATACTGAGGTTGTGAACCCTAGATGGGTAGAATGTTATTGAAAGATTGATATTGATTCCAATTTCGAAAGAAGCTTGATATTTATTTATTTCTCGTTCTGAATTTAATCGTTAGTGGTTGCAAACATTAACGAGTGCCAATTTACGCTATCATATCTTGGAAAAGTGAGATAGAGTTTGGTAGAGATAAATAACAAGAATTCAAGGCTTTAAACCTTGTTTAACGAAATCTAATAAGGAATTTGGCGAATAATTGGGTGTTCTTAACTTTGACTCTTTAATATTCGGGAGAATCATAAGAGGATACGTTGTCTAAGTGTTGGGAAACATTGGATAACACGTTAATAAGAACCGATTGCATATCAAGAACGGAAGTCAATATCAATATCAATACATTCTACTACATTAGGGGGAACACAACCTTAATATCTCAACTTCATATCTTTACTTTCAAATTATTTTCAAGCTGCAACTATTAGTTTACTTTTCTTTACGTATTCAACATTAATTTACTCTATTTGGTTACTTGATCGAATTACGACTAAGTATAGTATTGCATTAATCGGATAATTGTTTCACGCCTATTCCCTGTGGGATTCGACCCCAACCTCGTTGGGTTACTATATTTGATATCGGTCGCTTACACTATTGTAAAGGTGTAATTTGAGCGGATCAATGGGGCCCCTTCTTCACATTGGTCGGTGACCACAATTTCGAAAGCTTGGTATACAATACATTCACGCCTTCCTTAGCTTCAAGACACAGGACTGAAGGGTCCCTGTAGATGGACTGCTCGTCCTCTCCATGGACAACAATTTCTTGATTATCATATTCAAATTTGACCATTTGGTGGAGAGTGGAGGGAACAACTCCTGCAGCATGAATCCATGGTCTTCCTAGGAAGAAATTATATAAGGTTTCCATGTCCAAAACCTGGAAAGTCACCTCAAATCCACGGGGCCATTAGTCAGAATTAGATCAAATTCTCCTATTGTGTCGCTTTTGACCCTATCAAAAGCCTGCATGCAGACATTGTTAGCCCGAATTCTTTCTGTTCCAATCTACATTTTCTGGAATGTTGAGAGAGGGCAAATATCGACCCCAGAACCACCATCTAACATTACTCTCTACACGTAATAGCCCTCGCATTTGACAGTCAAGTGGAGGGCTTTGTTATGGGTTGCTTCCTCTAGGGGAAAATCATCGCAACTGAAGGAAATCTTATTGACCTCAAAGAATCTTCTGCCATTCTCTCAAATTGTTCAACAAAAGTATCAATCAGGACATATGCTTCATTTAATATTTTCAGGAGCACCTTCTAGTGTTCATATGAACTCAGGAGCAGAGATAAGAGTGAAACCTTGGAGGGAGTCTTCCGAAGTTGGTCAACTATTGCATATTCTGAAGTTTTCATCTTTCTGAGGAACTCTTCTGCTTCCTCATTGCTGACAGGCTTCTTGGATGGCAATTGTTTATCCCTATTCTATTTGGACTTCTTTAGCTCTTCTGGGCTATGGTACTTCCCAGACTGATTCATTTCATTCACCTCTCTTATGACCTATTTCCCCTTGTAGGTAACCACGGTTCTGTTGCAGTTCCAGGGGACTGCAGTGAGATCTTTCAGAGGACTCTGTGGTGCGCGGTTGATAACCACGGGCTCAGTCAGCCTTGGTGAAAATACTGGTCCCCGCGCCACATAAGTCCCTTTTGGCACATACAATCTTGGCACATTCAGCGTAACCTTCCTTTCCTCAAATTTCTTGGGATTGTTCAGGATGAGTTGTTCTTTTCTCGGGACCTTAGGAACATAGAGAACCTCGTTCTTAGCAAGTGCTGCCCCAGTCTTTGTTTCAAAAACTCAAGGAACAAGAGTGATTTTCTTCTCGGTTTTGGCCTGTTTCACCGCCACTTTGGGTCTTGCCTCTGAATCGGCGATGGCAATGATATCTTTCAATGCTGAATCAAACTCCTCATCATCACAAATAATTCCAGTGACCGGTAATGGATTGTTAATCACATTAGGGATCTTTTCGTCCCATAGCACAATTCTTTTTTCTTCTATCAAGCTTTCAACCGCCCTTTTAAGGGTCCAACAATCTTCTATATCATGACCTTCTACCCCTGAATGGTAAGCGCATCTAGTTCCAGCCCTGTATGATACAGACTCGGGATTCTAGTGATTGGGAGGCACAATTTGCAGTAGACCCAGTTGGATTAACTTTTGAAGCAAACTGGAATAAGATTCACCAATAGGGGTGAAATTGGTTCTCCTAGAAGGCTCACGAAGGCGTGGATTATGTTGGTGTGTGTTTTGTGGTGGATGGGGATTATACTAAGCTGGGTAGGGATGGTTATTTCTAGGAGGTGGAGCTCAGGCTTGGTTGTAATGCTGTTGTGGCCGTGCGTAAGGTTAGGCATTCATCACCGCATAGTGAGGCGGTGCCACGACATAGGCTGCATCTTGGTGTGGATAATGGTGTTGTGGGGTTCTGGGCGACATCTAAGAGCGGTCTAATGATTGACAAGGCCCTCTTGATCCTGAAACCATCATGGCTCCCTCCTCCCTCTTTTTGCGATTGGCCAAAGAGGGAGTAATCAGCCTAAAATAATTAGCCTCTTGGGCCTACAACAAGACTGTAACCATTTTTGTATCGTCCATGGGCGATTTTACTCTGGCGGCCTACTCGCGTCATTTGATAGCATATTCACGAAAACTCTCCGCGGCATTCTTCTTCAAGTTAGACAAGGAGTTTCTGTTTGGGGCTATGTCAATGTTGTACTGGAATTGTCTGACAAAATCTCAGGCTAGATCATCCCATATGTGCCAGTGGGAGATTTCCTGATCCATATACCATTCCGAGGTGATTCCTGTCAGGCTTTCTCCGAAATAGATCATTAATAACTCTTCTTTCCCACCAGCCCCTTGTAGCTGATTGCAGTATCTTTTTAGATGAGCAATTGGATCTCCGTGCCCATCATACTTCTCGAACTTTGGAATTTTGAAGCCGGTAGGTAGATGAACATTTTGGAACATGCACAAGTCTGAATGCAACATCTTGTTTTCTTCGGCAGTTGTCGTCTCGGGTTGTGAAATAGCTAGCTCGGATATCCTCAGTGTTAATGATGCGGAGATTGCTTTCTAAAGCCATTGGGATCTTTCCTTTAGATCTTGTAAAATAGGGGTGATAAGTCAGATTACTGACAAAACCAACAACCTGAACAAGACCTTGCTTAGCACACACAACACCCTTGTCAGTTTGAGACATTTAACAGATAGGGAATCGTACATTGGGGATGCAATACACCTGAACAGTTAAACGATTCTAAAATCTTTTTCTCACGGTTGCGTGTTTCATCCCCGCTTTCACTATCTCTTTTATTCTGTAGCTCTTTTCTTTTATTCATTCACTTCATATCTTGATTTTTTTTCTTTCTCTTTTTGTGGTTTTTCGCTCTTTTATTTTTATCGCACTTTTCTTCTTTCTTTTTTTTTCTTCTCAATTTTCTCTCTTTTGTTGATTTTCTCTTAGATTAATTAGGGCTATGATCGCATCCAACGGGGCTTGCCTATGTATCATGATACCGCATGAATCAGACCATTACATATCAGGAGAATAAATGCGAAATGAAAGAAATAAAATTTTTTGTGTTTTTTCAAAATTCCATTAATAAAAATCTTTTTATTTTTTTCTATTACAAGGATTCGGAGGTACTGATGATTAAAAAAGGGAAACACATAGACTCAAAAGAAAACAACAAACAGACTCAACATGGACAAAAGGACAATCAGACGAGAAAAGTAAAATACAGACTGAAAAGCCAAAAAATCAAGAATACATAAAAGCCTCGGGGACCCGCGGGACATCAGTTGGTCTCGACACGGGCCTATCTGCAATCTCTTCCTGGAGAAAATCTAGATTGGCCATCACCTAGCGAGCGAAGGACAGTACTGAGGCAAAAATATAGATCTAGTCATACCCTCACATTCATGGCATTATATTGCAGCGTAATCGACTATTTCTTTTATTCTCATTCTAATGACACCCTTTTCTTGGAGCAAGTGTCCAATTTGCTGTGCACGGGCTTCCAGCACCTGGGTGGCTGTGTTTTTTTGGTCTTGCAACTTCTGAACGCTCTCCTCTAATTGGTGAATCAGTGCATAACAATGTTCTATTTCTCTTTTGAAACCCTTTCTCTTCTAAACCATTTCATTTTTGAGGGTAGCCAGCTTTTCTCTTAAAATCATGACTCCTCTATCATATCTTTGTTTTAATTGGCGGGCTGACCTTGCCTGTTGTTTTACACCTTTTGCCAACTTTGCTCAAGCTTTTGCCAAGTATTCCTCGGCCTTTGTCAGATCAGCCGCATAATCATGCACTTTTTGCCTCAAATTGCTTATGCTTCTTTCATCCCTCTCACTTCTTACTGGCGTTTCGGCGGCTATTTTTAGTTTTCGGATCTAAGCTCGGACGGCTTCATTTTCCCGGGCTAACCTTTTCTTTTCTCCTTCATCCTCAGCAGCTTGCAACCCACTATCAAATTTTATGGTTCTAACTTGATCTTTTAGTTTGCTTGTGGTGGACCGGTATTCCTTCTCTTTGGCTAACCAAATCCACTGTTCTTGTGCTGTATCGACAAATTCTTGGATATGGGGCCTTTTAGACGGCCTTTCAAATTTGTCATTTTTTGTGACTCTCTTTCCATTCCAAGCAACGGGTAAGACCTCGCCCTTGGACAAACCGCGTACTCGGGTGTTTTCCCCCAAATACTAGCATTCGCTCCAAATTTGGCGAACAACTTCTTTAGGAAATTGGGCATCGGAGCGAATTTCAACCACATGAATACTAAGATCTTCATCTCTGGGAACTGTCTGGCATCTTCCAAGTTATCTCAAAACCCGATACGGGGCATAGGGCTGGATGATTCGGAGACCCATTAGAAGGAAGTAAGGACCAATGGCGGGCATGTAAATAATCTCATCAACAGGGAGCCAACCAAATGTCCATTATATCTGATCCGTGGTTATATCACGACGGCGGGTGATCCAATCTTTGACCCTTCTGGCATTTCGAATCCTGTCACTCGTGTACCAAATCTTCAATGCAGTTTTTTCCAGTAGAACCGTAATTCATGTATCGGGGAAAGTGAAAAAGGTGCTCGATCATCCACATTTGTAATAACATATTGCACCTCTCAAAAAACCTGACTCCGGCCTTACAGGATGTGAGGGCTCGGAATATATTTGATACGATCATGGGTTCGAGGGACTCTTGGCCTGAGTAGTCAAAACATGGACAACTCCGGCTACACGCAAATCAATGTGCCCATCCTCCCTTAGAAACACCAAAAGGCTTAAAAATGCCACCATAAAGGCAAAGCTCTATGCGTCTCCCACTTTGACTGATTTCCTTTACTGCAAAGTCTATTTTCTGGGTTTTCGAATCCTCTTAAGTGCCCGTACCGCTGGTATAGAAAATGAAAAGTGCCAGCTCCACTAGCTAGACCTTCTGTCTTGATCTGTCTACTTATTTTCAGTAAGTCTAGAAACTTGTGAGGAGTAACGTTCCTTGGAGATACTAAGTACTTGTGTCATAATCCCTCCGTACTCCCAGCATAACCCGCTATGTCTTCCAGAGTAGGTATAAGCTCAAAATCTAAGAAGTGCAAAATATTGTGAGCGGGGTCCCAGAATGACATCAGTGCCTCTATCAGATCACTTCTAGGTTGAATATTTAATAGTCCAGTGAGCACCCCCGGGGTATTGATTGACCCTGTCTCGTCCTTGTTTTCCCAAATCCTCTCACCACATGTGGAGTGCTAGTGGAATCTGATCCATAACCTTTAACAGTAAATTCTGAACAGTGCTCATTCTGCATATTTTTAAATTACGGTGACTAGGTTAAAACATATGAATTTTGCTTAAAATCTGACCATGAAATTTCTTTTTTTTTTTTTTTTTTTTTTT